>CAOKZL010003162.1:0-121720 GCA_948472985.1 Iguana delicatissima
TTGGTAGCTGGGGAAAGTTTTTATTTCTGGGAAAAAACGGAATTTCTGGAGGAGAATGAAAAGCCTTACAAGTTAACCCTGCGCAGAGCGGATCACAGCGCTGGAAGTAAGGTTACTAACCTCAGTCGGGTCGACTTCAACCTGCAGCGACCGAATGGATGAGAGCTCAGGGTGTATCTTCCTTGACGGACGCTATCCACCTGCAGTGCAATTTTCCTTTTTTCCGGCTGCCTTCTTCCACCTTCCCAAGCATCCTTGTCTTTTCTGCTGGATCAGGTCTTCTCATGATACGGCCAAAGTGCGACGGCCCCAGTTTGGTCCTTCTAGGGAGAAGTCATGCGTGGGTTGCCATAGGTCCCCCTTATCCGCGGGTGGTGTATGCAGACTTACTGTGGATAACGAAAAACGCAGATTATAATGAACACTATTTTTTTGCAAGAGATGAACAAATGTGCATCTTGCACCATTTCCACACTGGCCTGTTATAGCACTATGATTCCACTTTCAACATCCTATGGAATCCTGGGGTTTGCAGTTTCGGGAGGGGCCGGCCGGCCCCTCCCGAAACTGCAAACCCCAGGATTCCATAGGATGCTGAAAGTGGAATCATAGTGCTATAACCATCTTGTGCGGAAATGGGCTTGGAGAGGAAGCCCTGAAACCGGGCAGAACCTTTGAATCCAAGAGAACTCTTGATTTTTTTTGCATCTGCTTTTGAATGTTTGAATCCAAGAGAAGCCTTTGGGGCCATTTATTTTCAGTCCAAAGCCAGCGACTGATAGCCACAACTGATTGAAACATAAAAAAACCAAAAAATTAGTATTTTTGGTCTGCATTTCAGCATGGGTAAGTGAAACTGTGTTTATGATATGGGGAATGGATTGTAATCAGAAGAACTGAGATGAAGCACTCCTGAGGGGTCATCGAAGAAGGTTAAAGGAAATTCTTTTGGTAACGGGGGAAGTATATATGTCTCAGCATTAACCTCCTTTTTAAAGATCTGTCTCGTTGCTTCTGGTTTTCTAGCCTAGTTGAAATTATTCATGGTTTGTCCCGGAAAGAACAAGAGGTTTGCTGTTTGTACACAGATTAATTTTGGTGACCGCGTGGTGTTCCTTATCGTACAGCCCTCCCTTTTCACGTTCCTCATTTATTAATAATTTAAAAAAAAAAATGCTTCCCCTCCTTTGCACTTCTTTTGGCAAAGTGTCCAGAAAAGTGTGAAAAGAATGTTTTCTGTTCTGTCCCAGGAGGTGCTTTTAAAAGCCCAGATTGAAAAAGGGGCTTTGCTGTGTTGGAGAAAAACAGAAAAGTTTTTAAAGAATGGACAAGAGGGCACTGTGTTGTTCTAATTGCTGTTTTTAAGATCCTTTTTATCTTTATTCGTTTACTGAGCTGCAATTGTTTTAACAATGTAAATAGTTTAATTCTATTTTAGTTTTCGCTGTTGAGGTGTATTTTTAGTTGTGCGGTGTCCCAATTTTATGGGAAATTTTGGGAAAAAATGTAATAATAATGATACATGGTGGGTGCTTTTGCAGAACTCAGAATGAGACCTAGCCCAAAAGGGCTGTGGAACTCCCTTCCACTGGAAGCTTAGCTGTCCTTCTGCCATCAGGCAAAAAATATTTTTATTTAGACAGGAATTTGGCTATTATCTGGTTGCTGTAGAAGAGTATTAAAATAATACTCCAGATAATAGCCAAATTCCTGTCTAAATAAAAAAAAGTATGTGTGTTTGCTGCACTTTTGTTGCTTATTTAATTAATTAATCCAACCTTTCTGCCCACATCAATACAAAACAAAGTACAGCTAAAACTTCTTTTAGCGGAGAAAGGTTTTAAGAGATGAAATACACAGTTCTGTCAAAAATGCTTAATCAAAACAGTTTAGAAACAACACACCCAAAAACATAGGAGATAAAAGCATAAACCCCCTCCGGTTAGAATTCTGTCGGGAATTTACGTCACTCGAACTCAGGGCTGGCCTGAGTGCAGATTGTGGCCCCATGGGGCCCTAGACCTGCTGGGGATCAAAAATATATATTTTTGCAAAAAAGAAAAACCCTGCAAATGTACTCTGGGGGTGCATTGGGGAGAAATTCTGCCACTTTCGGGGGGCCCCTGAGCCCTTCAATGGTCAAAGACATTTTTTGCAAAATTTTTCAAAGCTAATTTCTTTTTGCCCCGTATGTCCTCTGGGGGAATGGGGGGGGGGTTCTGCCACATCTTGGAGAAGCCAATTTAGGTCCAGGAAAGGCATTTTTTGGAAGAAGAACTGACTTCCAATCACTTCCTGCTGTTAAGAACAATGGTGAAAATTTCACGCCGTGCGCCCTAAATGATGTTTGCTGACAAAAATAATTCTGGATTCCTTTTTGTGTGTGTGTGTGGTGGTGAGGGTCCGGCCTTCGGAGGTCTCCTGGATGTGGCCCTTAGCCGTCCACGGCCGCGTATCGTAAACCAAAACACACAACGGCGCAATTCAACCTGACACGGGGTTAACTTTACACGGGTCCTTGTGCAAAGCAGTGCAAACGGTGCCAAGATTAGCCAAAAAGAGACATGGATTCTCCTTCTGGTTTCAACCTGTGGATTTCTCAGATGCTTTTTTTAAAAAATTAAATATTAAAATTTTAATCACAATACATCATGGCTTAGGCGGATCGGTAGAAGGGTAACGCAATTTGGTTCTTTTAATGCGCCAAGCACCCCATTTCGATCCCATTTTCGACATCCTCTGGAATCCTGGGGTTTGCAGTTTCGGGAGGGGCCAGCCGGCCCCTCCCGAAACTGCAAAACCCCAGGATTCCAGAGGATGTCGAAAGTGGAATCGTAGCGCTATAAAAGGCTGGTGCGGAAATGGCCATTGGTTTAAGCTCTGTTTCGTTCTCACCTCTGTTTTGGGAAAGAGATGGGAGGCAAACATTTTTATATATATAATTATAAATATTTTATTCTTCTTCTGAGTAGTAGCAGCAGTATTCGTTTGTATCCATCCTTATATCCCAGTAATGAGACACAAGACATTTAACAACATTTAAAACAATACAAATTGAAAACAATACTAAACATTCGTAGAAATATAGATATAAGAGTTGAAAAGCAAACAATTCATGAAGTTACAGGATGACACATTAAAAAGATTAAAGTGCATCAAAGGAGCATATACCAATCATAAAAACAGAGCAACACAACATTAAAAGCCCAAACTGTTGTATTATTATTCTTACTGTTGTTGTTGTCAATATTGTTTAATAGTTATTTTTTATTTATACCCTGCTTTTTTCCAGTTTGGGACTCAAAGCAGCTTACAAAATTAAAAGGACATAGTTAAAACTCATAGAATACAAAAGTTAAAACATAATTAAACAAACTTGGTCAATTTGCAAAAGCCGAACAGTACAAAAATATTTTGACCTGCCAATGGAAGGAGTGCAAAATAAAGGCTACCCTTTATTTTTAGAATCATTTAAAATCATTTTAAAATTTAGTTATTACCTACCACTGTCCCAAACTACCACTACCTCCGTCCCAAAAGAAGAGCCAAGGCACTTTGCAACAGAGGTCAAAACAAAATGCAGCTGAAACCTAAATAACAAAACAAAATAGTTTGTTTAAAGGTCCCAGAAAACTTAGGGGAAAAAATCCACAGAAAATTAGTGATGGGCAGGGGAGGAAAGTCTTGAAATGGTTTCTAAAGTTTTGTACTGGCGGGGGGGGGGGTGTCCTGTCTTTCTCCCCGTCTCCTACTGGCCTCCCGTTCTGTTTCTTTGCGAATTCCTTGCCATTTTCCCGAACTGGGGCTCGGAGTATAAAAATATTAGGATGAAAACGGGATTGGGGTCCCTGCCTTTCCCTCCCCGGGGGGGGGGCTTGCTTAGCAGGGTCGCCGGCTGACCTCCTTCTCTCTTTTGTCCTGCAGGGGGGCCCAGGGCTGAAAGGCAACGAGGGGCCACCCGGACCCCCAGGACCTGCGGTGAGTACACGTGCTCCCCCTTCCTCTCCAGGGTTTGGCTGCTCTGGCCGTTTCCCAGGGGTTTAGAGCCACTGGCGGCTAGCGTGGCCGCTCCGTCTCTCTCCTAGGCTCAGACCGGAGCTTGGAAAAGGGGCTTCGTGGGGAGCTACACCTCCTGGGGCCGGCTGAGGCAGGACGCTGGGAGTCGTAGTCATCCCCAAAGTTGATTCTTTTTCCAACTTCTGGATCAGACGTGGGGGAGAGCGTGGGTGGGGATTATGGAATCACAGCGCAAGGACGCCCATCCAGCCCAACCCACCCAATAAGCAGGAATCCACAAGGAGAGCACTCCCTGGAAGAGCACCAGTTTCTCCAACCCCACTCTCTTTGCTTTATGATTTAGTATTAAAACCCTCTTTCCTGTTTCTTTCTCTTAACCCAAACTTTACCTGGCTGGTGTTGGGGAGAGCCTGCACCAGTTTTGCCCATCCCACTATGTGGTGGTAGCCAGACAGTGTTCTTCTGCTAAGGTGACCGTGAGGTGGTCCACCAAGCCCTGATTTTCCTGCCGCCGCCGCCTCCTCCTCCTCCTCCTCCAAGATCCAAAACAATCCCCCTTTTTCCTTTCTTTCCAGGGATCCCCGGGAGAGAGGGGGGGTTCCGGTTCAGGAGGCCCCGTTGGGCCCCCAGGGAGGCCTGGACCTCAAGGGCCACCCGGACCAGCTGGAGAAAAGGGCGTCCCCGTAAGTAGGGGGGCTGGGATGCAACACAGGGATCTTTTGGGAGGGATGGAGAAGTTTGAGGCCACCGTGTATGCGAATGGAGTGAGGGGAGTGACCCCCAATTCAAATTTGGGGGTGTAGCGGTCAGGAGTCCTGCGATTAACAGCAGGGACCAAGTTTTGGCACAGTTTTTGGGTGCACATTGGAGGGTTAAACACAATCTATTCTTTCTGAAGACCTCCAGAATTTGGAATTTGGAAGGGAGATTTGGGGGCTTTCTAGAGGGCTGATGATTTCTCCAATATTTTTATTGAAAGTTTCTCAAATATACTAAGATTGTGCTGATACAAACACATGAAAAGAGAGCAGAAAGGGGGGAGGGAATGGACAGAAAAGAAAAAAAAATAAAAATAAAAGAGGAAGTCAAGGAAAAAAAACTTTAGAAAGTAGAAAAAGAAAATCATTTCCGTTCCTCCTTTCAATGGTATGTAACAGTGGAGGGCAGGTGATTTATGATTTCGTTTTTTAATTTTTTCCATTATTATATGATGATATGATTTAAGATTTCATGGGGCCATGTGAAAGGGCTTGAGGGCCACAGCTCCAGTTCTTGTCTCCATGAGTTCCACAGTACCTCCAGGAACGCCCGCGGGGGAATTGGGACTCCAGCACTGGGGGCGGCGTTGGGGAATTGTTGGGATGAAGCTGCGGCTCATCCAGCTGCCTCCTCAGCCTCTGTGTCTTTCTCTTTTTCTCCCCCCTTCACCCCAATTTCCATCCCCCTCCCACTGCCAGGGTGAAAAAGGCCCCATAGGTCCCCCTGGCCGTGATGGTGTCCAGGGCCCGGTTGGCCTGCCTGGCCCCGCAGGACCCCCAGGGGGCCCCGGAGAGGACGGTGACAAGGTAAGAGCCCGGAGCGGAGCCCCCGTTCCCCTTGTCTGTCCCCCCCCCGGCGGCTCTGGGCTTTGAGTCTCTCCTTGCTTCTTTCTCTTCTCCCCTCAGGGCGAAGTTGGGGACCCCGGCCAGAAGGGAGCCAAAGGTGGCAAAGGGGAGCACGTGAGTAGGAAGTGGTACCCCAATCCCCCAACATTTGGGGGGGAGAGAAAGCAGGAAGGGGAACACTGTTACCTGCCTTCCTCCCAGCCCCAGAGCATTGCTGCTCATGGCCTCCGTTTCTTCCCCCTGCAGGGTCCACCTGGACCACCTGGACCCCTCGGTTCCATTGGGCAACCGGGAGCGGCGGTAAGTAATTGGGCACAGAGGGGGTGGCGTTATAGGGCAGGTGAGGTGGGCAAGAGGGGTGGGTTCAAGGGAGGCCGGAATTCCCTCTGACTCCATCAATTGACTTACAAGTTGGCTGAAAATTTCAGCTGAAACTGGCTGGGAGATGACTTCCAGTTTGGTATGAATTCACTCGTCCATTTCTGTGCAGGAGGTGGCCGCACTGGTTGAATTTTGGCCGGGACCCTAAAGGTCCCCTGTTGTCTTTCTGGAGGCACTTCCCATCCTGACGCCTTTGGCTTTTTCCTAATGCTTCCCTCTTCCTTTCAGGGTGCTGACGGAGAGCCTGGGGCCAGAGGCCCCCAAGGACACTTTGGGGCGAAAGGGGATGAGGGGACGCGAGGATTCAACGGCCCCCCGGGGCCTATCGGATTGCAAGTAAGTCAAGTCCCAAATCCCGAACCTAGCCGTAACCCCTCCCCTGCCTAAGAGGTAAGCTTGCACCTGACTCCTGCCTCCTTTCTCTTTTTTTGGACAGGGCATGCCTGGACCAACTGGGGAGAAGGGCGAAACCGGGGATGTGGGGCCCTTGGTAAGACCCCCTTTCCAAAACCCACCTCTCCCTCCATCCCTTTTGAGAGGAACTGCAGTACCAGGCAGGTGGTTAAAAACATACGAGAGGCTGGGCTGAAAACAAGGTTAAACTAACGACAGAATCCAAACCGTTTGAAACAGTTTCTTTAAAATGAAGAAGATAAAGAGTCGAGCAGGGTAAAAGGCCATTTTCTTGTACAGTCGGCCCTCAGCATCCGTGGGGGTTTGGTTCCCAGACTTCTCCATGGATACCAAAATCTGTGGATGCACAAGTCCCATGATATGCAACTATGCCAGAGTAAAAAGGCGTCCCTTAAACACAATGGCAGACAAATCAACTGAGTGCTACGGAGAGGCTGAAACGGTGAGACACCACAGCAAGACGCTACACATCGGCATAGTGCCCGGCACGGTGCAAAAATCAAGGTTTGCTTTTTGGAATTTTTTTCCAAAATTTTTGAGCCATGGTTGCTGGAATCCATGGATGCCAAACACATGGATACAGAAGGCCGACTGTCCAATGTGAAATCGGTAACAATTCAGTAAAGAATAAGAATGCAATTTAAAAAATTAAAAGCTCCTGAAAACAGCAATTAAAACAGTGCAGCACCCCCTACCCCGTTCTTGGAAACCTTTCTGTTCCCCTGAAGAAGAAAAGGAGTAGAGCATATTAAAGGGCTGTTTTCTTGTAAAAACAATCTATTCTTAAAAGCTTTTTGGAGTAGAAAAAAGTCCTTCGCTGCGGCCACAAGCCTGCCAGGAAGTGTTCCCACCCAGTGTCCCTGGAAGGGTTGTGTGTGGGGCAGAAAGAAGGGCCTCCCTGGAAGATCTCAAAGCACAGACAGGCTCGCAGGGGGAGGTAGTGGTCTTTCAGATGTAGGTGTACCCCACTTATCTGATAGTTTAGGGTCCAGAGTGCTGTTGAAAAGCAGAAATCGTTGAAATGTGGAAGCAAATCAATTCAGCACCATATTTTTGTTCAGTCTGTGTACACGTGAGAGACCCACTGGGTACAATTTCTAAGAAATTTGCGGTGCATCTCATAGAAAGTGTGCACATTGTCTTTCTTATACCGTATTTGCTTTTCGGTATGGGTTACAACCAGAATTCATATACAGTATTTGAGGTGTGGTTGGAAAGAGCAGACCCTGCGTCAAATATGTGTATTTGATTATAACTAAAAAAGGTTAAGAGAGATTGTTGAAAGTCGGAAAGCGGGGACCAGCACTTTGAATTGTGCCTGGAAACAGGTGAGCAGCCAGAGGAGCTGTTGCAAAAAAGGGAGTTGTGTTCTCCCCATAGCCGGCCCCCCTTGGCAATCTGGCTGCAGCTCTTGGGACCAGGTGAAGTTTTAGACCCCTTCCGCATCTACACCCTTCCCCACCTTTAGCACTGAAACCGTGACCAGGGCCCTGTGGGTGTCGTACGCCCGCGGAAAGTTTATTTAAAATTCTGTGGACCCTGAGCACCCAGCCTTCATCATATCAGCGGCAAGAGAACTGGGGCGGGCAGGTGATCCTAATCCACGCGTGCCCTCCATTCATAGGGACCCCCAGGACCACCCGGACCGCGAGGCCCAGCCGGACCCTCAGGAGCAAATGTGAGTGAGCCCACCCCCCTGTTCCCAGCCCCGCCACTGCCCCCAGTGGCACGGACACCCTTGGACCAGGTGGAGGAGCCTCCCCGGCCTGCCTGACCTGTGTGGCCCTGGGCTGCAAGCTTCCCCCACCCTCTTTGCTCATTTCCGCAGTTGTCCTCTTTTGCAAATGAGTCTCTTCTTCTCTCTGCAGGGTCCGCAAGGCCCCCCTGGAGGCATTGGGAACCCTGGTCCCGCGGGACAGAAGGTCAGTGGCCGGCCGGCCGGCCGGATGTCTGGGTTCTTTGGAGAAAGGGGAGTGCAGCCATGAAGTCGTTAGGGAAGGAGACCGTAAGTCAGAACACCCAGGCCTGTTTGCAAACCTTGCTAGAAGCTGTGGGTGCAAACAGTGTGGTCCTTGGAGTGTCGCTAGACTGCGGCTCCCAGCATCCCTCACCCTTAGGGTTGCCTGGTCTCAGGGTTGGCCCCAAGGCTCCCGTTTTCACATCTCACCTTCAGGTGGGAGCCAAGGTGCAAATTCTTCTCATTTCTTGACTCCAGTTTAGCTGTTTAGCTTTTCTGTCGTGCTTTGTACGGTGGGTACCTTGTGTCTGAAGGGTCTGTGACAGTGCTGTAAAGACTGGGGTGCAAATTCTCCAGTTCTGGGGGCACCCAAGTCTAGATGAAAGAAAAAATCTGGGTGCAAATCTTCACCTCCGCTACAAAGGCAGAGCAGCCACTTGAGTTTGCATGGCTAAACTGATTTCTTGCTGCAACTTCCAAAGTCTCTCCTGGTCTGTGTGTGCCTGTGTGTCTATGTGTCTGTCTGTTTGTGTAGCTTCCTCCTTCCCTCTGAGTCTTTGGGGTGTCAGGACTCACCCTCCACTCCGCTTTGCACCCACTGAATGACAAGAGCCAAGTCGGTTGGCCCTAAGTAAGTGCAAAGGATGAATCCCCTCATTTCATCCTGATGTGGAAACAGCTCCTTTTGCTAAAATTTCCCTCTTAATTTCCAGACAGGGAAAGGTATAGGTTCAGATGACAAGCTATCAAGCACTGTGGGTTGGCCTGGCGCTTAGTGAGTGATGGAGGGGCTGCTGTCCTTCCGACTTGGGTCTTGCCCAGGAAACCCCAAGGCCTGGAGGGCAAACCCTGTCTCTGGTGGCTGAGGATGTTGGGGGCTGCATTCCAGCAACATCTGGAGGTCTTCGCTTTACACCCCCACACCGCCAGATAAGTAGAGAAGGGGGGCCTTCACTGAGAATGGGGTGCAGTCTCTCCTCTGCTCCCCCTTGGTTTAGGGGAGAATGTGAGTGCCCCCATTTTCAAAGGGACCCCCGTCTTCTGCATGTGGGTGTGAGGCAGAGACGAAGGTCTAGAGACACCGTCTACCCAGAAGCACCAATTTTTGGCCTCCTTTCTCAGTGAACCAATTTATTTGTAGTGGTTGAGCCTTCCTTATCTAAAGTGCCTGAAATCAAAAATTCCGAACTTTTTTTTTCCGTATTCTGGAATGCAATACCTTTTTGGAATAGCCTTCATTTGCTACTTGTGTTGTGTGTGAGACACAAGGCTGGAGAGGGACTGAGGATCTCTGAAATGGTGGCAATCCAAGCATGGTGCTCAGTGCGAATCCATGCCGTCCACCGCTTCAGTCTCAGTCTTTCTCATTCTTTTGGCTCCAACCACCCACTGCTTATCCTGTATTTCATTAAACGTATTAGAATTGGTTCCAAGGCCTGCCAGATGTTCCCAGCTGGAGTTTTTCACCATCTATGACCTGGATGCTACGCAAGCATGTGGGAATGATGTTGTTGCTGTCGTGTCTTTTCCCCAAAACTAGGACGGCCCCTCCCGAAACTGCAAACTCCAGGATTCCATAGGATGTTGAAAGTGGAATGATAGTGCTATAACAGTCTAGTGCGGAGAGAGCCTAAGACAGCAAAAATAACTTACAGTTTAAAAGCAGTTAAGAACAGTTTAAGCTGATTTAAAACCAGGTCCATCTGCAGACTTGGAAGAAATCAGCGTGGACCCACAAAAGTCTTGTTTTTACCCTTGGAAAGACAGCAGGGTTGATGCCAACTGGGACCCACAGCAGAGAAGGCCCTGTTAAACTACGATGCTTTTCCTAAGGGTTGTTTCCTTTTCCTCCTTCCTTCCTTCCTTCCTTCCTTCCTTCCTTCCTTCCTTCCTTCCTTCCTTCCTTCCTTCGGCTTTAACAGGTTGGTCTGCTCTGGGGATGCTCCCTTTGTTTTTTAATGGAAAATCTGATTTTATGAACAGTCCTCTCACCTGGACCCCTTGATGGGGCAAAAATAAGCTCTAATCAACTCCGACAGGGATGGAACCATTCACCTCCTTCTGTCGTTTCAGGGTGATCCAGGAGAGGCAGGGGGACCCGGCGTCCCTGGAGAGCCAGGTGGCAAGGTATGGATTCCCCCCCCCCGACCCTTTACCTGCTCCCTAATCTCACCTGGCTCACCTGGAGACACATTGGAGCAGATCCAGAGATGGATATAAATCACAGAATCACAGAATCCTACAGCTGGAAGAGATCCCCGGGGGCCACCCCTCTTTTCCTGTAGTCTGAATCCATTGCTCCGTGTCCTGGTCTGTAGAGCAGCAGAAAACAGGCTTGCTCCATCCTCCATATGACATCCCTTCAAATATTTAAACATGGCCATCAAGTCCCCCCTTATGGAGACACAAGAGAACAAAACATTTCGAGAACAAAGCATCTGAGTAGAGGTTGGAGAAAAAGCCAGGCACGTTCAGCTTGGTGAAGAGAAGAGGTTGACTGCGTCTTGGCCTGGAGGCTTCATCTGTCCTTATTTTGTGTTTCTCTCCTCTCAAGGGCCCCCGAGGTGAGAGAGGAGAGAAAGGGGAACCTGGCGCTGCCGGTGTTGCTGGACCCCCTGGTGGAAAAGGGCCCCTGGGAGATGACGGACCCAAAGGAAACCCTGTAAGTGGGGGACCCACAAAGAGAGTCAGGAGGAAATGTGGGGAGGGGAGAAGATTGTGGTACCAGCACCAAAGGAGACAACCGATCATGGAGAGAGAGAAGAAGCATCCCTATTTAGAAACCTTAGCAGGCTTTTCTCAAGAGGAACTGGGCTGGGAGAGAAGTTACTTATTTGTAAGGGCTTGAAGAAGAAGACACAGCAGCTCATGTTGTGTGTGAGTTTATGTAATAGGAATTATGGCAGTAAAAAGGAGAGCTTTGCCAACTCATACCTGGCTCACAAAAAAGCCAATTAATGCCGTCTTCTAAGGGCTTTATCACACAAGACAAATAAATCGTAACTGCAGCAGGATAACAGCATCTTTAGCTGGGATTTGTCACATGAACTCATTCCTCTTCATTTGCTCTTCCAGTGGAAGACCAGGTGGAAAGCATTTCTATTTCAAAGGAGGTCATTAAAAGTTTTTTTTTGTTTTTGTAAAACGCTTTCCAATCGATCTCCCACTGGAAGAACAACAGAAGAGAAAGGACGTTACGTGATAAGGCTCAGTGAAAGACGATTGTGCTTTTAATTAATCTTACATGTTGCAAGTTTGAATTTGTAATAAAGAATTGAAGTTGTTGTTGGTGATGGCTACCTCTCCGTTCTCTCCCTTGCAGGGTCCAGTTGGTTTTCCCGGAGACCCCGGGCCCCCTGGCGAAATCGGCCCACGGGTGAGTACCCCTTCCCTTCCTTCCTCTTCCTCCACGCCCACCCTGGGAGCGTCGGGGTCTCAGCTGGGGGCCAACTGTGCCTCTCTTTTCCCCCCACCAGGGCCAAGACGGAGCCAAAGGCGAGCGGGGAGAAGATGGCGAGCCCGGGGAGGCGGTAAGCATTTGGGTCCCAGTTCAGAACAGGCCGTAGGTCAGCACGTCTCTCCTTCCGCTTCCTTCTAGACCTGCTCGCTACCACATTTGCTTGGTTTTTGACATTAAGTGCCATCAAGTTGAGTTGTTGTGGTGCCCCTCTGAATGAGGGACGTCCAAGTCGCCTCGTTACAACCGCCCTGCTAATCGCTTGCAGACTGAGGGACGCGTCCTCCTCGACGAAGTCTGCCCATCCGCAAAGCTGTCCTCCTCTTTTCCTGCTGCCTTGCCAAGCTTGATTGCCTTTTCCTCTCATTCACGTAGTTTTGTCATACATCCAAAGTACGGCAGCTTCAATTGAATCTTTCTGGCTTTTAGGGAGAGGTCAGCCTGGTTTCCTCTAGGATCCATTTATTCATCTTTTTAGTGGTCCACAGTAGCCACTGAATTTTCCTCCAGCGCCACGTCTCAATTGAATGCATTGATTGAGAATTGATTTCTTTCTTCCCACTTGTTATTTTCATCACTGTAATCTCTCTCCCTCTTCTTCTTTTCTCCCTCTTTCCTTCCTTCCTTCCTTCCTTCTTCCTTCCTTCCTTCCTTCCTTCCTTCCTTCCTCTTCTTTTTCTTCTTATCTTCCTTCTTCACCTCCTTCCTCTTCCTCTTCTGCTTCTCCTTCTTTCTTTCTTATCTTCCTTCTTCACCTCCTTCCTCTTCCTCTTCTGCTTCTCCTTCTTCTTTCTTTCTTTCTTTCTTTCTTTCTTTCTTTCTTTCTTTCTTTCTTTCTTTCTTTCTTCTGCTTCTTCTTTCTTCTTCTCCTTCCTCCACCTCCTTCCTCCTCCTCCTCCTTTGTTTTATTTGTACCTCCTTTCCCCCCAAAAAAATGAGACTCACAGATTCCAGTTAAAATGTGCCAATGGTCAACATTAAAGCAGAGGTAAATTATCAACAACATATCACTGGCAATATTAAAAGGCTGTTTAGAATTAGAAAGAGTAAAGCACCTTTTCACCTTTTCTTCGAAACATTCAAAACAAGTATTTTCCTGCCCATGGAGGGGCCGGTCTTTCTTACCTCCCCAGAAACGGAGATTTGGAGCCTTGGAAGGGCAGCTACCAAGGAGGCCCCGTCTGTCTTGCCATCGGGGGCTCTCCTGTTATCTGGGCAACGCAGCAGGGGGGGTATAGTCTCTCCCCCAGGTAAACAAAGGGTTAATGAGGTGTTGGTTTTCAAGTTAGTATTTATTGGGGGGTCAGCGTCGTGGAGGAACAGCAGCCGAAAAGACAATTGCCCAGTGAGGATGACCAGTTTGGGGAGCGACATGGAGGCTTCCAGAGGTTTCCAAGGAAGCGGTTATAAAAACTTGGGGTGCCACGAGGCACCAAGAGGGACAAAAGAGACCGATGGGGAGGGGTGGGGATGCTTCCTGTCTCACGGACAAAAGGGGTCCAGACTCCCAGATGCCCGTGAGTGTCCACAACCAAGAACAGCCTCTGGCTCATGAGCAGGTACATCCAGCTCGTCTCCTTAGGGCTTGTGTTTCGGTTCTGACCTTGGCTGGATGTGGCCGTTTTTGTACCCTGCCTGATCCCATTGTCCTCCCATCATGACCCCAGCGTCGCCTTCAGTGGGGACGCGTCCCTCTGCACCCGGCCGGCCCCCCGCAGAAGGGAGTGTGAGGGACACGTGCCTGCCTTCCGCAGTGCATCGGGCTCTTTCCCATGCGTCCCCATCGCAGGATGGTGCCATCATGCGGAAATAGTCTATGACATAGGCCGTTTTTGTAACTTTGCAACTGCTCCTAAGTACAGTAACCCCCCTTATCTGTGGTATTGCTTTCTGCGGTTTCACCATCCAAAAATATTAAATACTAGCATCCACGCAGTGGCACCCACACCACACAAAACTGCTCTGGAGTCACCGGAAATAGCCCTCTAGGCTTCATACTGCTGGGCGGTCCCTGCAAAGTTGGAAGGCTACTTCCGGTGACATCAGAGCAGTTTCTAGATTTGCGGGGATGATAGCATGAAGCCCTTCCACGGTCCCTGTGAAGAAAGAGGGTTCGGCACTGCAGTTTCAGGTATCCGTGGAGAGTCTTGGAACATGTCTTCCATGGAAAACTTGAAGAAAGGTGCCTTCATGCACAAGGTACTCTTCTGCTAATGTAAGATTGCTTGGTTAGATTAAAAGCTTTTCACAAAAGATCTCTTCTTTCCACACTCGCTCTTCACATGCCTTGCTCGGTGTGCATGCATGTGTCTGTATAGGATTTTCATCTTTGCAAAGCCTCTGCAAAGTCAGAGGGCATTTCTGCACTAGACTTTTATCGCACTATGATTCCACTTGAAACATCCTATGGAATCCTGGGGTTTGCAGTTTCGGGAGGGGCCGGCTGGCCCCTCCCGAAACTGCAAACCCCAGGATTCCATAGGATGTTTCAAGTGGAATCATAGCACTATAAAAGTCTAGTGGTGGCAGCTGGACAGTCTTCAGAGGTCCCTTCTCCTACTCAAGAGCTAGAGATTTCTTCCTTCTCACCATTTTCCCCCTGCTTCCTGGTTTCCAGCTCAGTTTTCTCTTTTTCCTCTCCAGTTTTCTCTCCCTGTCCAACCCAGTTTGATCTCTTTTCGTTCCTCTCTAGGGTTCTCCAGGCGTAACGGGAGAGAACGGGCCCCCCGGCCCACCAGGAAAAAGGGTGAGTTGTGAAATTATCCTTATTGTTCTTTATAGCAGTAGCATTTATTTTAGTCATTTGCATCCTTCCTTTCTTCCTAATAATGGGGCTCGAGGCTAATGTCAGTAAAATCGATACCAATTAAAAACAATACAGAACAATTATAAATATAAGTTTAAAAAAAATTAAAAATTCATGACGAATATACAAATCTTAAAAACAAAAGTGGAAAGCATTAAAAGCCCAACCCTGGCTCGGTGTAACGTCTGGTCTTCTAACTCAATACACTGTTTTCGTGGACAAGTCCAGAAAGCTTTTTTGAAAACTAGTCCAGCATTCCTGCCGGAGCTGAAGGTGCACAGACAGTTTCCCTTTCGTGACCACCTAGTACAGTGGTTCTCAACCTGTGGGTCCCCAGATGTTTTTGGACTTCAGCTCCCAGAAGCCCTGAGCATTGACCATAATGGCTGGGGCTTCTGGGAGCTGAAGTCCACAAACATCTGGGGACCCACCGGTTGAGAACCACTGACCTAGTACCTCTCCACCCGGTTCTTTTCCCGATCGCATTCCATTCTCGTGCCGTAGCTGGGGCCGGTCCACTGAAATGACCTGGTTCCCATGTTCCGGGCTGACTTCTCTCTCCCATCCCAAACATCGAGGGAAACGCAGCGCTGATGGAAGCACAGCAAGATGGGTGCAATATGGGTGCAATATGGCCAAGTGAGGCTTGGCAATGTGTGAACCCCTGACGGCACAAAAGTGTTTTGACCTGCTGACAGAAGGAGAGCACGGAGGGGGCCCTCCTGGCCCTTCTAGGGAGGGAGCTCCAAAGCCTGGGAGCAGCCCCCACCAAAAAGGCCCTGCCTGGGAGGGAGGTGGGATAGAGAGAAGGCCCTCTCTGGACGGTCTTGGAGTGCTGCTGGGCCATAAAGGGATGCACGGCGTTCTGCTTGTCCTTTGTGCCGATCCAGCGATGTCTCTGGGAGTCACCCCCGTGGGCTCCTTTCTGTCCAGGAGCCGCAATTCCAGGGGCCCTGCTCCGCTGCGGGGGGGCCCTGCCCTCTGGGTGTCCCAACTTGCCCACCGGGCTCTGCGTGCATGAAGGCACCGTGGATCTTGTCCAGCCATACGAAGAAAGAGAGTGGCTGTCCTACAGGGAGCTATAGGGTCTCTCATGGATGGGCAGAGGGGAAGAAGCCATTTTGGTGCCCCCCGATGATGTCACCCAGTGGAGCCCCTTAGTGACACCCCTGTGCTGAGCTGAGACCTTGTTGTACAAAAATTAGTATAGATATATTTTAAGCCATTCCTTGTCAATGAGCGCACATGTCCTTGGGCAGGTTTTTGAAATGGAAACTCCTTCTCTCCTCTCTACCAGTCTGGGTGACTTTTCCCTCCTTGCAAAAGATACCATGAGTTTTTTCTAGCCTGAAACCTCCCACGGGGGGCAAGGGGGTGCTGTTTGGATAATCTGGGGACAAAGGGATTTTCTACCTAAGATGGAGAGCACTTTTTTTAAAGAATAAAATTTTATTGTATTAAATACAAACACACCAAACAACAACAACATTTTTAAAAAAACTAACAAAGCTAACAATCTACACGTGACTAAAATAAAAACTAATAATACTAACAATTAAACAATGCATAACACATCATAACATAACGCAACTAAATAAAATTTTAAAAAATTGGTTCCTTCCCTGTTGCAAACCGCCGATATTACTTAAACAATTAATCCTTTCTTTCATACCATAGCAATTGATTGTTACTATTGGTAATTATTTATCAGTTACCATTTAACAGTTATCATTATTTATCAGTCAGCAATTATTTATCAGTTACTTATTACTTAGTTACTTCATTTTCCAAATTAAATCATTATTAGCCTATACTATATTCTGTATTAATTCCATTAATATAATATTATGTTATAATAATGGTTAATCAAGAAAATATTAATAGTACTAAATGGTGATCAAAATTTGATAATAAACATCAAGAATTAGTTGGCACCATCTATGTAAAAAGTAGAAGATGACCTTAGTATCCTTAAGATTTATATAGGATGATTTCCTGTTTTTTATGCTTTATAAACATTGCAATTTGTGTGCTTTATTTTTTATATATTTAAATATTTTTTAAAAAAAGAATAAATCAACCTTTTCCATTTAGATACAAATTAATTTTGTGCTCAGCCTTTTAATCTGTGTATAAGACTGTCCATTTCCCCAATTCCCGTCAATCTATCTAACCGCTCAACCGTTGTTGGTCAATCCAGTTTTTCCCCAACGCTTTCCGTTTACTTGTCTTGGTATGTGATTTTAGTTATGTGTGGACGTCTATCTATGTATGCATGTATGTTTTGTATGCCTGGATTATGATGTTTTTCATTTAATAAAAGTTTTAAAAATTAAAAACAACAACAGCGTGGGTCTCCTCTCTCTGCAGGGCCCAGCCGGAGCCCCCGGCCCCGAAGGAAGGCAAGGAGGGAAAGGCAAAAAGGTGAGTGATTTCCACCTCCAGGTAAGCTATTCCCGTATCACCTGGCTGAAGAGGTGCTCCAAATAAACGAGAAACACCGGGCAAAGTGTGTGTGCGTGCGTGTGGGAGGCATTCTGCACTAGACTGTTATAGCGCTGTTATTCCACTTTCAACATTGAAAGTGGAATAACAGTGCTATAACAGTCTAGTGCGGAAGAGAGAGTGCGCGTATTAGTTCTGCCCAGCTGGAAGGGTTTAGCAGGCACCAAGATAACCTTTAAATCAAAGCTTACTGAAACCCTTTAGAGAGAGTCCAGGTGCCCGCCTCGCAGGGAAGGGGACTTGGTGTTCTGATTAGGTCCGACTCCTTTGCTGAGATAATTTGATATTGCCGTCGTCTTCGCTAGTCATCTAAGTGTTGTTGTGATCATTAATACCTTTATTGATATTCTGCCTTCATAAAGGTAAAATAATTGCCTCTATTTATATTTGCTTCCCCCCCCCCCAAAAAAACCCTGGAACTTAAGGCAATGTGCAAATTAAAAGTAAAAGGTTAACATGCACAGGATAGATAAAACTTGTGCGTTGGAAGTGATTTTACAGAGCGGTTTGGAAACAGTGTGCAATGTACACCTTTCTGCTTTGTTCCACCACCTTTCCAGGGAGAACCGGGTGCAGTTGGGCCCCCTGGCAAGACGGGGGCCGTGGGGCCGCAGGGACCTCCGGGGAAACCGGGAACGGACGGGCTGAGGGGTCTCCCCGGATCAGTGGTAAGGAGAAGAGCCAGGTTTCCTCCTGTTGTGGGGGAGTTTTTGGGGCGGCGAATGAGTTGGTGGAGGGGAGGCCAGCCTCCTTGGGGTGAGGGGGCGATGGTGTGGAGGGAATGAAGGGGAGAGTTTGGGGGTGGTGGGGTTGGAGATGATGGGGTGTTAACCTCAGCGGGGACTGAATCCGCATGGAGGGGACTTGGTGGCCTGACTGAGTTCCATCACGAGAAAGAGGGCAAGGAATTCCCCATGGACGGGAGAGAGGGGAGCAGAACTTGGGGAAGCCGCTTCTCTGGACAACAGAGCCCATTATCCCCAGCATCCAAGCCCCTCAGCAGAACGTGACTCCACTTTCTGAACCAGGGCACCATTTAATGCTTTCTCTCTCTTCCAGGGTGCGCAAGGGAAACCGGGGACCACAGGCCAGGCCGGCCCCCCGGGGCCAGTGGTGAGTGCTTTGCCGGCCTTTGGCTGGAGGGGACGGGGATGAGGGGTGGCGCAACCCACGGGGGAATTGCTAAGAGCGTTCTTGGTTATTTCTCCCCCTGCAGGGACCCCCCGGGTTGCCTGGACTGAAAGGGGACACTGGAGCCAAAGGAGAGAAGGTGAGACGGGGCCCCAACCTCACCCGGTGCCCGAGGGCTGGCTGGCCGCCACAGGCCAGGAGGAATGGGTGGATTGGTTTACTTCCCATTGGTTCCCACGCGCACCACGAAATGCCCCACGTCACGTTTGGAGTTTTGTTCTGATGGGGTTAGACCAGAGGGCCGTTAGTGTTCCCCCAAATGTCTAAATTTCTCCTGAGATCAGCACACACAGCAGCCCCAGCAAGAGCCCTAGTTGTGGCCGTGATGCCGAAATGGGCAGTGCGCAGTCCATTTGCAAGACCACACCTACGTATTTTACACAGCTGTTTGGTTCAGACAGAGAGGCAGTGGTTTGAGCGCTGGGCTACGACCCTGGAGACCCGGGTTCGACGTCCTGCTCAGCCATGGAAACCTACAGAGTGACCCTGGGTGCATCACACTCTCTCAGCCCTGGAAAACCCATGATAGATTCGCCGTAAGGTCTCCTTAAGTCAGAAATAACTTGAAGACACACAACCACCATGTGATTAAAAGAGAGCTTGGGAAACTGGATTTTTGGATACAATTCCCAGAATGCCCAGCCAGCCAGCCAGCATGGGTAATGTTTCTGCAAGTTCTCTTCCAAAAAAAGTCAGACTTCTAACCTCTGGGTTGAGAACGCTTGTAAATTCTGTGCAAACACAAAGTTACTGTATTGTAGTCTGTGCAAGATGTACGTACCATTAATTACCAATAAATTACAAATAAATATATTACAAATGAAATGGAAACAAGTTAGAATTAATTATTAAGAAATTGGAATTAATTGGAATTAATGGCTTATATTGCATTGCATTGGGATATTTAATTAAGTATCTTTATGCAAGCACAGATCAGGTTGCATGATTGGGATGAGTCTGTCTCCCCGTCGTTCTCCCCATTTCACCCCTCCCCAATTTCTCTCTCTCCCCCTCTTTCTATCGATAGGGCCACCCAGGTCTCATTGGCTTGATTGGACCCCCAGGAGAACAAGGGGAGAAGGGAGACCGCGGCCTGCCCGGCCCCCAAGGAACCAACGGGCCAAAAGGAGAACCCGTGAGTTTTGCAAGAGGCAAGAGGGGGGGCAAGAACTGGGACCCCCATCCTGAACACAGGGACAGGTGTAAATACACAGAAAAGATCAGAACCTGGGACGGAGCCAAATCTTGAATGACAGAACAAAGCAAGACAGCTTTGAAAAGTGGACAACGATTTTTTTAAAAAATAATTTTTATAAGGAATTTTTTAAAAATGCATTAAGAATTACAGAGGTTAGAGAGAAAAGATAGAAAACGTGAGATACTGTGAAATAAAAATTTAAAAGCGTGGAACAAAATAAAAATTCTATCAAGGGGTTTCCAGTCCTTCAGAAATATCACTGATGAGCTTTCTGTAATCAAACCAGAACATTTATCCAGTTATGTACAAAAAGAAAGTGGATGATAATTCGTGAATGGTAAGCAATGCGTTAGTCTTTAGGGTATCACGGGACTCTTGGTCAGTGGTCATTTCTGCAACAAACTTCACACAGCAGCTGCCACCTCTTTGGAATTTCCTCAGAGTTGTTGGTCAGAATTTAAAGCAGGCACAAAATTGTTTTCCTGTTCATTTCTGCTCAGAATTAAGTTATTGACATGCCACCAAATATCCGATCGCCCAAACGGCTGGGCTCAGGAGTTGGGGGGATACTCGTGGGCAGATTCTGGGGGTGGAAAGGGTGAAATGAGGGGATGTGTGGGGCAGCAGAATGCTGGGGTTTTAGATAGCCTTAGTGGATGGAAAGAAGGCAATCGTTTGGACTCCGGGGTCCCTAGTGATAATTTTCTCCCTTTTCTTCCCCCCCGCAGGGCATCCCTGGTCCAACTGGCCCCATTGGCCCTGCCGGGCCCCCTGGACTGCCTGTGAGTGACTCCCGATTTCTCCCTTCACCCTGTCTCTGCCCCGATTCCCTTCTTGAGTGATGCCCACTCCTAACTCGGCTTTTCTCCCTCCTCTTTAGGGTCCCCCTGGACCCCAAGGTGCAAAAGGGGCCACGGTAAGTCCTTCCTTCCCCATTCCCCACCCCTCCTGAGGTGCATACTGAAGGTGGGGGTCATCAAAGACCCTCTCATGAGGGCTGACCTCTCGGGGTCTCTTTTGTTCTTTCTTTTCAGGGCCAAGCTGGACCCAAAGGTCAGCGTGGGGTTCCCGGACCCCGGACTCCCGGTAAGTCCCCCAACCCATCTTTCACTCCATAGATAATGCCCTCTGCAGATGCTATTGCTGGAATGAGGTCTTGGGAAATTGCCATGTTGACTGTGGGATTCTGGGACATACAATCCATTGCTATAGTGATGGGATTGCAAATTCCTTCCTTCCTTCCTTCCTTCCTTCCTTCCTTCCTTCCTTCCTTCCTTCCTTTGGTTTATGCCAGAGGGAGAAAATTTCCCAAGTGTGCATGCACAGATTTTCTGTAATTTGCACCTGGGGCTTCCCACCACACTCCCACCTTGCTCCCCCAACCACTACCCTGAGCTGCTTTGGGCTGTGCCCAGTGCTCCCATGCTCACCCCTCCCCGGCACCACTGGCACCCCCCGAACGGTGCCTGGCCCTGCTGGCTCTGCCTCATGCCCCCTTTCCCTTGCCCGCCCCTCTTCCAGGGCCCCCCGGGTGAAGTGATCCAGCCGCTGCCCATCCAGAGGCCCAAGAAGAGCAAGCGCTCCGTGGACGGCAGCCAGATCGTTCCGGAAGAGGAGGAGGAGGAAGAGAGGATGGCGTCCGACGCGGGCGGGCACCCGCACTCGCAGGGCATGGAGGAGATCTACGGGTCCCTCAACTCCCTCCGGCAGGAGGTGGAGCAGATGAGGAAGCCGCTCGGCACCCGGGAGAGCCCCGCCCGCACCTGCCAGGACCTCTGGCTCAGCCGCCCGGAGACCCCCGATGGTGGGTGAAGCGGTGTTGGGTCCCTGGGTGCCCCTTCAATGTGGACCTGTGGCCGTGTTGCAATTTGGCACGCGTGGCCCGGCTCCAGTGCAGGCTTGACGGAGACCGCCTGAGCTAGCTTCCAAAACAACAGCAGGAACAGGTTTATTAAAGACAGTAGGACACTATATTAATCTCTAATTTAGGCTCCCCAGATCCATCATTAGTTCTCCCTTCTGACTGGCTGTCCAGTTCCTCCTCTCTTCCTGGCAAATCCATTCTTCTCTTGAAAAACGGAACCGCGTGTGTCTGTCTCCCAAATCCACACCCTGTCTCTCTCAAAAATGTTTTCACATATTCTTCCCATCTCTGTCAGGCCATCAATTCCACAGCTGAATTTCTGACTATAAAGTGGTTCTACGGGAGATAAACATTTTGTTTGAATATTCACCTACTCAGAGAATATTCGTTGTGAGAATTTGCCTCCCAGCTGTTAACATTCGTTTTATTTCCTCTTCCCCGCAACCCCCAGGCGAATACTGGATCGATCCCAACCAGGGCTGTTCCCGCGATTCCTTCAAGGTTTACTGTAACTTCACTGCTGGGGGGAGACTTGCGTGTTCCCCAGCCAGGAAATTCGAGAGGTGAGAAGGAGCTGAGCAGAACGAGAAGGGAAAGTCAGGACTGAAATTCAGAAACCTGAATTTTTTCCTCCCCTGGAGGGGCCATTTGGAGATTGGAAAGGCCATGAGGAGGTTGCCAAATGGCTCTTGGGAAAGGGGTGGTGGAGATACTCACCAAATATTCACAGATCGCCAATTTGTTCCATTGTTGTGCAGTTACTGTGCCTCCAGAATGGCTCCAGCTGTACCGAGATCTTAGGAAAGTTCCCTTTTTGGGCTACAGCTTCCAGGATTGTGGGGTTGCCAGTGGTTGTGATGCCTGAGATATTCTGGGGTTGTAGTTCAAAGATTAACTTCTCCAGGGCTTGGCTGTCTCTGTCCTTAACATACTCACCTCCAGAAAGGAAAGCAGGAGGAGTATTAGCTGCAGTAACGGCCCCTCTTGTCAGGTCGGCTGTGGTCTCCCTGCCGTGTTTGCAGCCCCACGGTCGTGCTGGGGTGATTGGCCATGTAGGGAGAAAGGAGAGGACGAGGTGATCGATGGGAAACAGCGAACATTTCGGTAACAATCTGTGATAAGAGCAACCGGCCACAACACAGTGAACCCAGGAAAAGTGTAGTTTTACATGATCAGCAAATGGGATAGCAGCCTGTGCTAATTTTCAAATGTAATGCTTTATACAGTACTGTAATTCCAATAATTCCTTAGTCTTGGGATTTATCAAGGCGTGCAGCTGTTTTCTTCATTTTGCTGAACAAAGCTTTTGAAACCTGATTCCTTGAACAGGAAGCTATTCCCAGAATGCCAGCCGTCTGGGAGGAGTGTAGCAAGGTAGTGCCGTGCTCCCCAGTTCAAGAAATCTCACCGGATGGCTTGCCTCCGTTTGAGCCAAAATGGTCTCTCTCTTTCCCAGGTGACGATGTCCACGTGGGAGAAGGAAGCACCCCAAAGCTGGTTCAGCCAATTCCAGAGAGGCAGAAGGGTGAGTTTTTGCCGTAACTTCCTTAGAGGAGACAGATGCTCCTTGTATAACCTGTGGAGGTCGAGAAGCTGGGAATCTCTCTGTACCTCTCTGCATCTGGGGAAACCAAGACTGAAGGGCTGGTTCCAAGCTTCCAGCAAACAAGGCAGAGTCTCGGAGCTGGCTTGGGTGTCCTTCACGCGGAGAGATGTTGCTGCCAGCATCCGAAGAGTGTTTGCTGCCTGTCTTATCTAGAGGGGATGAGTGTTCAGCAAGAAGGGCTGGCCCAGCCCCAACTGAGCTGCGGGGTTGCAGGACCCGAGCTTTTCAGCAGCAGTGGTGGGCCTCGTCCCTTGAGCGAAGCAGCTCTGGGGTTAGGAGGACACAGCCATGCATTGTGGCTGAGTAGAACCGGACTGCAGAATCAGCAAAGACAAGGAAAGAGGGGGCTGAGGCTCTGGGGATTGTGGGAAGTGGGGACGCTCTGCCCCACTTCCTGACTCCGTTCCCTCCTGCCTCCCAGTTCTCCTACACGGATGCAGACGGCAACCCGTTGGGCGTCGTCCAGCTCACCTTCCTCCGCCTGCTGAGCGTCGCGGCCCGGCAAAACTTCACCTACCACTGCCAGCGGTCGGCCGCTTGGCACAGCCGCGACTCCCCTAGCGCTGCTTCGCCCTCTGCCACCACCGTGGGGGGCTACCAGCACGCCCTGCGCTTCCTGGGGGCCAACGAGGAGGACCTGAGCTATGACAACAGCCCTTACGTCAAGGCCCTGGTGGACGGCTGTGCGGTGAGTCCTCCTTCCGAGGGTGGGGGGGGTGGACCCTTGGCCGGGGGGAGAATTGTGGGGTTGTGAGAAGGAGGATGTGGGACATAGGATGGTGGACAGCAGGCCTTTGATCTCATCCTGCATGGCTGCTGTTACATACCTTCCGACATGCAGTTTCTATGCCGCCACTCCCAGCATTGTCCATAAAGGGGGCTAGAGCTGTTCCAAGGCCTAATTGAGCTCCATTTGTGATACGAATCCTTCCAACACTGAAAGCACTTCCTCCCTCCCAATCTCTCCCCCCACCTTTTCTCCCCTTCCCCCCTCCCCACCAAAAAACAGGCCCGGAAAGGATCGAGCACGACCGTCCTAGAGGTGAACACACCTGTTGTGGAGCAGCTGCCCCTGCTGGACGTGCGTGTGACGGACTTTGGAGAGCCTGACCAGAAATTTGGGTTCAAGGTGGGACCCGTCTGTTTCCTCGGCTAGGACCCGTCAAACCCCACCAACCCGCCCGCCTGCCCCCTCAACCCCCACCGCCCCCCTCGGTCTCCAGCGGATGAACCACCTTCCCCCTCCATCGCCTGAACGGGATCCACCCTCCTCCCTCCTTTCAAAGCAACAGATGAGCATCATCAGGAACCCACCGTCAGCTGGAGTGACAAGGCAGAGACCGAGGGACACGCCGGGCAGATGGCAGTGTTGCGGGGGGCCGGGGGGGAAGCTCACAGACCAAAGAGACTTGGACATTGGGAACACAAAGGGGTCTGTATTATATTGTGTGTGTTTGGGCCAACACAAACATTCCTCCTGTCTCCTTCACCTCCTCTTGCAGCAGCTGTTGGGTCTTTCACACACAACACCTCTTTCTTTTTCTCCCAGTGCCTGCTTTGCATGCACGAAAAGTCACAGGGACCTAGCCCTCGCTCCCTTAAAAGACCCCTCCCACAACGTCCCCTGGACCCTCGCAGCTACCTCACCCGTGTGCGGCGCTTAAATCTCAGCCTTGTGCTTGCACCTTAGCTCCCTGTCTTCGCTCAGCCTTCTAATATAGACCTGCTCAGCACCCCAGACTCGTCCCCTTCCAGCCCCCACAGTCCAAAATCCAGCCTCTTTGTGCCGGAGTGGGTGCGACTGAATGCGCCCCGTCTTTGCCCTGCTACCCCGGGCTCTGCCTTTGGCCAGCAACTTCTCTCCCACCCTCAGGCCTGTAAGGAGGGAGCAGAGCAACCCTCTTCCCCTTCCCCTGGTTCCATTTACCCCCCAGTGGTTGCAGAGAGGAGACTCCAGCAAGGAGGGAGGCCTGTTCAGCCCCCTTCCCAAATGACCCCCCCAAACCCTGTTTGCTAGACATCTCGCTTGCCATTCCCAAAGGATGCCTTTTAACACTGGCGTGGATGAACTTGGTATAGTCTCCTCCCTACCTCAGAGATAGTGCAGAGGGCAGGACAAGAAGCTTTGGATCCCCAGGGGCTGCTCCAGACCCCCAATCTCTGGGTGCACCCCACTGTTACACAAGGGTGCCCATCCAGCCGCGTAGCCTTCTCTAATTTCCCACCGATTTCAGGCTTGGGCTCAGCTCTCTACGCCGATGACATCAGTGTGTGTTTGTCAAGTGTTTGGAAAGCTGTCATGGCTGCCACAAGTGCGTACGTTTGCGCATGTGCGATTCCCCTCCGAAAAAGAGATCTACATCCCAGGATAAGCCCTGGGGCTTCAAAAAGCCCCCCCCCCGAAGACCCTTCCCCCACCTCTCAAGTTTCGAACCACAAAAAGGGATCAGTTTTTCTCTCTCTGTTTCAAGTGCCTTCAGCCCCAGGAGCCGTCCCCAGATGAGAAAGGAAACTGTGTATTTTATTTTGTTTTTTATATAAAAAAAGAAAAATTTAAATTAATTATATTATTTAAAGGAGTGCCTATAAAAAAAGACTATTTTTTGTCTCCTGCTGCACAATTTTCAGTGTTTTAATGGGAAAAAAATAGGAAAAAGGAAAAAAATGAGTTGCACACCCAGTTCCTGGTGCTTGAGAAATTTTTAAAAAAAATAAATTTAATTTTCGCTTGGTCACCTGCAAACTTAAAAGTTTTGTTTTGCTTTTAAAAAAGGGTGCCCAAATCATTTTGCTTTTTTGTTTTCTAAAAAGCATCATGGGCGCCCCCTGGTGCTGGAAGCAGGTGACCCCCTCCGTGTAATGTTTTGTAAGTAAAATTGTGGAAATTGTATTGTGTAATAGAAAATCTATTAATTTTGCTGCTCTCTTTGGGTCTGTTATTTTGATTTCTCCATTCCCCCTTACCAAGTGTTAGTTCCCCCCTCTCTTTCTCTCTCCCCCTCCTGCTTTAAAGTGAGCTCACCCCTACTCCATATGCACCTGCTCTCTGCAAACGAGAAATCAGCCCCCCCCCCCCCCTAATAACTGTTGGGAGTTAAGAGTTTCCCAGGTTTCCCTTTGGGGGAAATTCTATGAAAGCTAAAGCTGTTAGGAATTAGTCTTCTTTTAGCAGAGTTGCAGAAAAAGCATGTCCCAATCTCTGTGTGGCTTCCCTGAACTGGAGGCTGACTTGAAAACAAAACAAGGCAGGCAGTTTCAGGTTTCAAACTTAGAAGATTTACTAATAAACTTTATGGTTACATATACATTGGAGAAGCTAGATTCTAAATAACTAACAAAACGATTAGGGAAAACAGTAGCTTCCTTCTTAACTCACCAACTTCTTGGTGGAGAGGCTAGCATAGCAGAGGGACGGTGCTAAAAGCAAGATTGCAAAGGGGGGGGAGAGTGGTGGTCTTCTATGGAAGGCCAAGGACTGACTCCAGGATTTATCTATGTGGTCTGGATACCATAGCCAATCATTTTAAACAACACAGGGCAACAGTTGAGACTAAATGGAGAGGCCAGGGGGCTTTTACATGCAAAGGAAAATTAACCCCATTCCAGCTAAGCCCCATTTGCCCTAGAAAAGCGGGGGGGGGGGAGAGAATGCTAGAATTTTCCAACAGTAATGCACGTTCCCCATTGCTTCATTTGGTCAGTCCAGGGCCTACGAAATTGTGGTATGTCGAGGCAAGACAGGGAGTTGAATACCAGAGTGCCTGGGGCCTAAACTTAAATGCAGCCCTGGGTCAGTCAACCAGCTGCAAATCCACCCAACAGAAGCATTGTCTACCTTGTTTGCAAGAACATCGTGGGGGACCTTGTCAAAGGCCTTACTGATAACCAGGGTGCACTACATCCACTGCATTCTCTTCATCCTCTAAGCTTGTAATTCTATCCAGAAACAAGGAGCTCAGATGAGTCTGGCATGGCTTGTTCTTCAGAAGCACATGTTGATTTTTAGTGGTCACGGCATTCCTTCCTAGAGACTGCCTGTTTCATAATCTGCCCCAGAATCTTTCCCAGTATTGCTGTCCGCTGACTGGGCAGTCATTGTTTGGGTCCTCTTTTTCCCCCTTTTTGAAGACGGGGACAACATTTGCCCTCCAGTCTGCCGGGACTTCTCCTGTTCTCCAACCTTTGAACCTTGAGTCCTCAAGTCGTGACACCACACTAGCCCCCCATATCACAGTGGCTCTCTCCTGTGGTCGTCTGGGCCAGATTTCTTCGGTGGGTTGTGTGTTGCCATTTCCTTCCTCTAGGATGAGAGAAGAATGGGTCTTCTCCAAGGTCACCTGATGGTCAAGCAGCAGGGACTTGAACCCGGGTCTCCCAGAGCAAACCTAGTTTAACACGCGAACCACTATGCCACACAGGCTCTCTGTACAGATGTAATCATTAATTTCATTCTCTTGGTAAAAGAATGAATAATTTAATCAATGTTTCTCCACGCTGCTTGGAAATTCTCAAAAATGTGCAATCTTTTTTTCGGGACTAGTCATAAGTTGGGATATTTTTTCTAAACCTCCTCCCTCCCCTGGTTTTTCATGCAGAAAATATTTGCATGAGCCGAAAACCATATTCTTTCTCAGAAGAGGATGGTTTCTGCGCCAAAGCCTCTGGGGATTCAGCAGTGCTGGCTGGGGAGGCTTATGGGGGAGTAAAGAGACACAGAGCTGGGGAAAAGAGGCTGGATGGCTACCTGCCGCTGGGGAGGCTCTAGCTGGGTAGAACCTCCATGGAGCATGGGGTTGGACTTGATGACCTCTGGGGACCCCTTCCAGCTCTAGGATTGGAAGAAAGCCGCGCATGTACGTTTCCCTCACACTTTTCCTGGAATTCAAAGCCTTTGCTCCACAGTGTCTGTCTCTGGCGTCACGGAACAAGTCCTCTAGCTTTGCAAGGACCACAGATAGACCTCGTACTATCCATTGCTATAGGGTTTGGTACCATCCATAGTTTTGTGGTGGTGGTCTTGGAATGTATTCCCCATGGGTAAGGGCGATTACTGCACTGAGAAGATCCTGCAGCAGCTTTGCAGTGCCATTGTGTGCTTCGAGGCGAGTGGGCTGGGTCAGAGAGGCGTCTGGCTGTGTCCCCATAGCCAGACAAAAATGATGACGTCACTGCTGAGCTCTGCTGACGTCCTTGGGAGACTCTGATGTCACCGTTTTGCATCCAGCCACGGAAACAGAGCCAGGCACTTCCCTAAGCCTGCCACTCCCTGGAGGGCACTGAACGCGCATGAAAAAGAGGAGTTTCAGAGGCTGTTCGGTGAGCCTGGGGGGCTCTGTGGCTGAGCATTGTGCAATTCTTAGAACCACAGAAACATGAGAGTTGGAAGAGACCACAATGGGCATCGAGTCCAACCCCCTGCCATGCATGCAGATATTTACAGTATGCTGAGATGTAGGATTGAGCCCCATGAGTGTGTGCGTGAATTGGGGGGTGAGTTGCGAGGGGAGGGCCTTCTGCAGAACAGCCGTTTTGCTTTGCTTCTTCCTACAGGACAGGATGTGGTTGGGCTGGACGGCCCTCGGGGTCTCTTCCAGCTCTAGGATTAAGAGGGGAATGCGATAGCCACGTTTAAACACGTTTAAAAGGGGTGTCATATGGAGGATGGAGCAAGCCTGTTTGCTGCTGCTCCAGAGATGAGGACACTGTGGAGCAATGGCTTCAAACTTTGGGAAAAGAGATTCCACCTAAACCTCAGAAAGAACTTCCTGATGGTACGAACAGTTCTTTGACAGCGGGATCTGCTGCCGCCTCGGTGATGCGTGGCGGAGTCTCTCCTCCTTCTTTGGAGGCCTTCAAAGAGAGGCTGGACGGCCCTCTGTTAACAGGAGGGCTCGGATTCCATGATCCCGTAAGTGATGTCAGGAGGGGCATCGCAACTGCTCCTCGGTCTCCCCTCCTCCTTCTGCCACACAAAATTGTTTCATGCAAACGGCGCATTCTCCCAGACGTCCTCAATACCAAATAAACGACGAGGACTGGACCATCGCTCTCTCCCGCCCTTCTGTGCAAACCTACACTCTGCTTTTGCTCTCCGAACCATAAGGATCGTTCAGCGTTTTTCCCAGCGTGGACCTCAAGGTTTTGCGTGCCTCTGGGGCTGAGAGGGTGTGAGGTCACCACCAAGTGGGTTTGCAGCTCTTTGGACCAGATGAAGTTTCTGAGTACTTTTCAAAGACGGCCCTCAATAACTCCCTCCCACACAAACCCAACACGAGTCCACAAATTCCACAGTGGAGTGGGAAAGGAATTTATTGTCACAATACAAAGCAAGAACATCAGACAAGTTGAGCAGGACACAGACTCGGCACGGCCCTGGTTCCCTGGGGCCTGAGACCTGGGAATGACGAGCAACTGAGCAGGATGGGTGGGTGGGGAAATCCGAAATCCCCCCCCCGCTTCAGAAATTGGGCTTGTGTTTCTTCACCTCGACCATGAGGTGGTGGATGTTGATGAGCTCGGAGCGGACGGGCAGGGCCTTGAGCGGGGCCAGCGCCATGACCTTGTGGAAGCGGTGGTAATACTGGATCAGCTGCGTCAGCGCCCCCTGTGGGCAGCAGAGAAATGGGGGAACTGAGGTGGGTGTCCCCCTCCTCAAAAGTAGTCCAGTGACAGACCCCACTCCCATGACTCACTCTATAAACTCTCACGGGTATGTCACGGGCAGGTTTTGGCCCCAAAATGGGGGAATTTGCTATGACTCACAGATAAGTTGACCCCCCCCCCTTCCAATGCAACAGAGACTCTCCCGAGGTCTGCATGGCTTTTTAGAGACCTCCCAAAACTCCATTTTGGAAAGTTCTACTCTTATGGAGCAGAACTGACTTGTGGATGTTGGCCCAGGTTTCTATGCTTGATTTTTTTCCACTTATAGTTGGCTACCTCTACCTGGAGATGCTGCGAGGAAGCAGGAGAGGGGTCCCTCTGGGCTGACACCCACACAGAAGGGGTGCCAAGGAGCACAGGGGGCTCTTTAAACCCAAGGGGGACGGAGTCACCCAATGGAGGAACTGGGGGACGCCACAGTAAGACCAGATGCCCCCCAGTGCTGCCTGCCTTCCACTCTGCTCCCTTCCCTTGCAATCCAGGGTAGGACGGATGTAGTTTGGGCAACAGCACAGGTGTGTGAAGGGGGTGTGTGGGGAGGGAGCTGGCGAAACACTGAGTCTGCTTGGATGGGAACCTCCTTTCCCGGAGCCCTTTGGCTCTGCAGACATTCTTGGTGGACCTCGTTTCCCAGAATATGAGGGTCATCGGAGATCCTGGGAGGTGACGTCCAGAACGAATGGAAGGTCAAAAGCCGAGAAGCGGAGCTCTTGAGAGGAGTGGCAACCTCCCCAGGTGAAAACCATCTCCTCCATCATCCTAAATCATCATCATTACAACCGCTATTAACAACTGGGACTCATGATGAAAACCGTGCCAGTAAAATAAGAAGACTGGCTGTTAAAATTGAATGATTTCATGGAAAAGGGCAAAAGCGTCTACTCTGATTTGAGACATTTCTTTAAAGATTGGGACTGCCTTTTTGCAGGAAAAAAAGAGGACAATGATATGTTAACTGCAGGTTTTGATAATTAGTAGGACTGGATTACCAGAACAAGTGTAAGAAATAATTTGTTAGCAAAGTTAAGACGATATTTATATTCGCAGCCACTGAAGGGAAAGTTGGAAGTCACTGTCTTTTTCCTTTGTTTTTTTGCTTGTGTTCTATATTTTTTTCCTATACATGTTTGCATATGTGTAGTTTTAAGTGTACCTGAAAATTCTTAATAGAAAAATATTTTTTTAAAAAAATCCATGCAGTTAAAACATGCAAAACATTCAACATTTAAACTGTTTACAACAGCGAAAACAATTTAAAAAAGAACAGCTGTTTAAAAACCATGCAGTCCCTCCTTCAAAATCCTAGAATCATAAAAGCTCAAATTCTCAAAAGCCTGTCGTGACTGAAAAGTCCTTGCCGGCCGGAGGAAGGATGGCAAGGGGCTGGGGGCCCAAGAGTTCCAGAGCCCGGGAGGGGCAGCCACTGAAACGGCCCCATCTTTACCGGCTGGCACGATTCAGACGCCATTTTGCCCCCGGGCCTCAGCCAGAGACGGGGGCTCCCTTCTCATCCTGCTGCCTTGGAAGAGGGTAAGACAGCCCCTTCCCCACCGCTTGGTGGCCCCCATCCACCCACCTGGATGATGGTGGTGCCGTTCTTGAAGTTGGTGAAGGAACGCATCACGTCTTGGCTCAGGGACTCCACGGCCGACTTCCATGTGGCGGCAAAGCCTCGCACCAGCTGCGTCACCCGGGCTGCACACAAAGATGGCAGAAGGGGAAATACGTGAGCCTGGTGGGTCCCTCTCTGGGGAGGGGGGTCTTTTAAACAGCAAACAGTGGCAGTTCCAGCCCCCTCTGCCCACAAAGGACTTTGTCTGGTATAGGTTGAGCATCCCTTATCCGGAAATCCAAAATGCTCCAAAATCCAGAAATTCTGAAAAGCAGAAGCCAGTCTTCTTCCTGTAGGGAACATGAGGGGATTACGGAGGCTTGCGTGGGACCAGCCACAACCGCTCTGCTTGCAAAGTGGGCCGAGAGCAGGCAAAAAAGGCACCAAGCTGGCTGAGAGACTTTGCAAGCAGCACGTGTGCACAGGGTCCCAAGCAAGCCTCCGCAATTCCCTCCAGGAAGAAGGGAAGAGGAGAAGATCAGACCCCACACTGAAGCAAAAATCTGGGGGGAAAAAATCTGGTATCAGAAACACCTCTGGCTCCACATGCTTTGAGTAAGGGAATACTCAACCTGTTGCAAAACCTGACACCCTGTGTCTGCTTTTGTGCTGGTCAACGGATGCAGCCCGTGGTTCTCAACCGTGGGAAGCATCAGTGCTTTTGGGCTGGGGGGACCCAGTGTCCCCACAGCAGGGGGTAGAATGGAGCCCTCACGCAATCGGTTCTGCCTGGCATACCCCAGGGCCAACGCCCCGATGCCCACGGCTGGCCAGGGGGACCTCAGGTCAGTGTTGTCCTGGGCAAGGCCAACGGGAAATGGACTCCCAAGGCTCGCGTACAACGCAGAAGGAAACCAAGGAAACTGAGCTGCACAGGGGCGATCCATCTTCCATCCTGACAGCTTTTTTTAAAAAAGCCCCTCCTTTGCCTCAGATGGCTGGAGGAACATTAAAATATGGCAAAAATACCCCCACACCTCCCAGAAGGCATTTTTATTTTGGATGGTCCAGTAGGGGTGCTGCCCTCCAAGGCCCACCGGGGGCTAATGTAGCCCTCTTAGTGTTGCCCAGACCTGCTAACAGCTAGCAGAACTCTGCAGGTCGGTTGCAAAGTTCTCTTACACACCCCTCCCCGGGTTCTGGCCTTGAATTTCCAGGCAAAAGCAAAAACTATCTGCCAGGGTGACCACTACTACTACTACTACTACTACCCTTACTGCTGATATTATTGTTATTGTATTACTATTTATATCCCGGGTTTTTTTTCTTGAAAATCAGGATTCAAAGCAGCTCACAACTTAATTTAACATAAAAAACAATACCATGAAAAACATGCAAACAGTGAATAATTGTGCAGCATGAAAACAAAAGCACAAAAGTGAATTTAAAAAGACGGAGAAGCCATTAAAAACAACTATTAAAACAATACAGTAGCCTGTTCTTTCTAAACCTCCTTGTCTTAACAGCCTGTCTGAGCAAAAGGTTTTGTCCTGCGGCCAGAAGGACAGTAGGGAGGGGCCCTTCTGCCTTCCTTGGGAAGGGAGTTCCAGACGCAAGGGGCAGCCACCGAAAAGGCCCTGGTTCTAAGCGCAAGCTAGCCCTTCTGCGCCCCTGGAGAGCTGACTCCGGAACCCATCACTCTGGGCACAGAGGCAGAGCCTCCTTCCCCCGGCACGCTCACCTTCCTCCCCACGCAGCCGCTCCAGCTGGCCCCTCTCCGCCAGCGCTTCCGCTTCCTTCACAAAGGCAATCATGCCCCCAAAGCCCGGTGCCAGGATCTCCTCAATGAACTCCTGCCGGGAAAGCAAAGAGGGGAGTGCTAAGCACAAGGGAGGCCAGCCGCCCTGCAACATGCACAACACACACACGTGCACAGGGGCAGTGGGTTGGCGCCCAGTCCCAGGAGAGCCACAGCTCCACCTGTACCACGAAAAGAGATTCCACGTAAACACGGGGAAGAATTCTTTTCCTGTAAGAGTCGTTCCACAGCGGACTCCAGACTGCCTTGCAGGGTAAACGCTTCTTCCTCTCCGGAGGTCTTTAGGCAGCAGCTGGGTGGGCACATTTCAGGAAGGCTTTAGCTGTGCACTCTGCATAGCCACCCATGCTCCTGCTGCAGCTCTGAATCAGGTTCAAGTGACTAGTCCTCATGTTCAAACGAGGCACGCTCAGCCCTCCAGGGAGGCCGGGGCTGGACCGACTCTGTGTTGTTCTGCATGGAAGTAAAACGCCACCACGGCCAGATAGGGCCCTTCCCCACAGTAGACTTTCCTCCAGGCAGCCCTGGGGAAAGGGAAAGGAGCCCTAGGGACCCACCGTTTCCATCGGTGTTCCTGGATCCGACTCAACTCTTAAGGAAGAGCCAAGGAATGGCAGAAGGACCCCGACGGTGGGTGAGACCAAAGGTCTCTCCGGTCACACACACAGAGGGACCAAATTCCTGTCCACCAGCAGGGGGATGGGAAGGCCAGCCTACCTTCCCTTCCATGCTCCCCAGGAACTGGTACACAGAGGCAGATGGGCCTCCGATACTGGAGGTGACAAGTAGCCACCTTGGCCAGTCGTCCTCCATGAATCTCTCCAGTCCCCTTTTACAGCCATACAAGTTGGCAGCCACTCCTACTGCATCTTGCGGCCATCAGTTCCACAGTTTCACTCCGTGCCTGATGTAAGGAAGCTCTTTCTTTTCTCTGCCCTGGAAAGAGTAGCTTCAGCGGGATGGCTCCCCATTGTGTGTGTGTGTGTGTGTGTGTGTGTGTGTATGTGCCTTCAGGCTGCCTGTCAACTTACAACAACCTCATATATTTTGGCTCCCCGTTGTGTGTTTGTGTGTGTGCACGCGCCTTCAAGCCGGCTGTCGACTTATGGTAACCTCATAAATTTCCCAGGGTTTTCTTTGGCAAGAAATCTCACGCAGGGATGGTTCTGCCAGTCCCTTCCTCAACAGAGCCCAAAGCACAAAGAATTCCTTGGTGGTCTCCCATCCAAGTACTGACTAAGGCTGACCCTCCTTGGCTTTCAAGATCAGATGGAATCTGGTGCCTGGTGGACCAAAATCACAGAATTCTAGACTGGGAAGAGACCCCAATGGCCATCCAGTCCAACCCCCTTCTGCCACGCAGGAAGATACAATCGAAACACTCCCTTTGACAGATGGCCATCCAGCCTCTACATAAAAGCCTCCGAAGATGAGGAGACTCCACCACACCCCATGGAGGCAGCAGCAGATTCCACTGTCCAACTGCCCTTACCATCAGGAAGTTTTTCCTGCGATTTAGACAGAATCTCTTTTCCTGGAGTTTGAATCCATTGCTCCACGTCCTAGTCTCTGGAGCAGCAGAAGACAAGCTTGCCTCATCTTCCACATAGGAACTCTTCAAATATTTAACTATTCAGGCCTGCTGCGTCCCCATTATGTTCTCCTATTTTGAGGAAGGTTTCTCCTTTTCTCCACCTATCGTACCATTTCATACACCTCGATCACATCTCTAGATCTTCACTTCTTTTCTAAACTGAACAGATCCGGATGCTGTGACTGGCCAAGGGCAGCCACGGGGCACAGCACAATCCTGTGCCAGGGCGGGGGGCAATTCTCACCTTGCCCTCCCGTCCCCCGTCCCTCACCTGGGTGCGAGCATTCAGCAGCTGCTGGAACCCTTCCACCTCCTTGCTCTCTTCCACCGCTCGCTCCTACAAGGGGGTAAGACAGGTGTAAGTGGGGGCGAGGGGAGCCGTTCCCACTCCTAGGAAGGGAGCACAACAGTTTCCTCCTGGACCCTCCCCAGGGATCCTGGCTCCCCCCACCAGGCAACAGGCCCACTTACCATGAGGACGCCCAGCATCATGTCGTAGTTGTTGATGAGGAAGATGAGCTGCTCCTTGCGGGAGGAAACTCGGCCGCCACCCGCAGGACAAAATTCTCCACCTCCGTCTGGCAGGGGAGAGGGGGAAGCAAGGGCGCGTTAGCGAACGGAGACTCTCGGAGGGCAGCCAAACTGATACGCACACGCGTACGCTAACGTGCCCAAACGGCAATGGCGGGAGCACCCCGGTCACTGGGCGCTGGCTCTGCCCCCAATTTTCTCCACCTGGGGGAGGAAGAGGGGCTTCACAAAAGCCCAGGCTGCCAGGCCTCACAGGAATTCAGCCCCTTGGCCTATTCAGCTCAGCACTGACCGGCAGCAACGGCTGTCTCTAGGTGGAGAGCCTTTCCCCGTCCGAGCCGGAGAGGCCAACATGGAGGGAGGCAGGAAAAGCAGGGCCTCTGTCCCCCAGCCCCAAACTTTACAGCTTCTGCCTGACGGAGTGGGTCTCCTGGCCCTCCACCCTCCCACTTCGGCACCTTTCCCTAAGCCCAGGGCAGGGTGCAGCCTCTCACTGCTCCACTGTAAGCATCCCCAGTTCCCAAGGGAGCCCGGTTCCCAAGGGAGCCTGGTTCTCAAGGGAGCGCAGTTGTCAAGGGAGCCCTGCTTTCAACGGAGTCTGGTTCTGAAGAGAGCCAGGTTCCCACGGGAGCCCTGTTCTCGTGGAAGTCCCATCCCCATGGGGACCTGGCTCCCAAAGAGCCCAATTCTCAAGGGACCCCAGTTCCCAAAGGAGTCTAGTTACCGAGGGAGCCCCATTCCCAAGGGAGCCCACCCCCATGAGAGTCCAGTTTTTGTTAAAACTCCTCTTCGCAAGAGGACCCGTTTCCACGGCAGCCCATTTCTCAAAAAATCCCAGTTCTCAAGAGAGCCCAGTTATCAAAGGAGTTCCATTATCAAGGGAGCCCCACTGCCCCATTCCCCCAGTTCCCAAGGGAATTCATCTCTCAAGGGAGTCCAGTTCCTAAGGGAGTCCAGTTCCTAAGGGAGACCAGTTCCCAAGGGAGCCCAGGTATCAAGCAAGCCTAGTTATCCAGGCAGCTCCATTCCCATGGGAGTCCTGTTATCAAGGGAGCTCCGTTCCCAAGGGAGTTCAGTTGTCAAGGGAGCCCAGTTTCCACCCCCTGCAAACTGGTTTCCCCCTCTTCCAGTCTCCCTGCTCAAGAAGCCCAGAAACTCCCCGAGATTTGGAAGGCTCCCCCATCCACCCTACCTGGAGCTGCCCCAGCAACGTCAGCGTCCGGTCATGGGGGAAGGTCTGGTTGATGCTGACGATGGCCGAGGAGAACTCAGCGTAGCGACGGGTGATCTGTGAAAGGACGGAGAGGGCAAAACACAGCTAGAAATGTTGCAGTCAGCCTCTAAACAGGCCAGCTCAGCTCTACCGCCTGCCCAGCAGCCACTGAGGGCCTTCTCCTCTGGCTCCCTTCCTTCCAAATTGTCCTTCCAGATCAGCAGGGAGGAGAACCCTCCACGCAGATGTGCTCCATGACTGAGACTTGTTTGCAAAACTCCAGGGAAACAAGAGACTGTCTCTGCACCTTGTGACCAGGAGTTCCACAAGCTGTACATTGTCCAGAGAGGAGTGCCCACTAAGATTAAAGGCCCGGAAACCAAGCCTTATGAGGAACAACTGAAGAAGCTGGGGATTTTCAGCTGAGAGAAGACTGGGAGGGGGCACAATAATCACCTTTAAATATCTGCAGAGATGTCATGTAGAAGACAGAGCAAGCTTGTTTTCTGCTGCTCCAGAGACTAGGACACGGAGCTTCAGATTCAAATTGCAAGAAAAAAAATGTAGGAAAAACTTCTTGACCATAAGAGATGTTTGAGAGGGGAATACCCTGCTTGCCTCCACGGAGTGTGGTGGAGTCTCCTCCTTCTTTGGAGGTTTTTAAACAGAAGCTGGGTGGCCATTTGCTGGGGGTGCTTTGCTGTTATCCTCCTGAAAGGCAGAAGGCGGTTGGACTGGATGGCCCCTGGGGTCTCCTCCAACTCTAGGATTTTGCGATGAGAGATCTGCAGTTTGCAGTCTGTATCTGGGTAACGACCTTGAGGTGCCTGTGGAAGTTACCTGGCAGTAATGGATGTAATGGGGCATCCGGCATAAAGTGTGTGTGTGGGGGGGGTGTCAGGAAAGTGGAAAGTGAAACTTTTGGGAAAGTGTTGTGAGAACAGGCACGACAGACCAAGATAAGAACACAGGAATGGTTTGAGTTCTCAAGATGAAAGTTATGTAGAGGTCGGGAATGCCTAGGAAACATAAGGGTCTGTTGGAGGGGTGGGACGTTTACAATTTTCACCAACCATTGCAGGTCGCACTTGAGTTTGTATGTCAAGGCATAAAACTGGCTATGATCCAACCTTCCCCGGTCTCAGCAACTTTCCAAAACTGCTCTGTTGCTGGCCAAAACAAGCACTGCTGCTAAACATCTGAGTGCTTTTTAAGAGAAAAAGTGAGCCAGCAAGTGACAACGAGCTTGCTCCATCTTCTGCATGACCTCCCTTCAGATATTTAAAGATGACTCTGTCGTGAAACCTCTCAGGCTTCTTTTCCGCAAGATAAACATCCCCAGATCCCTCAGTCATTCCTCGTAAGGCTTGGTGGCTTCCAAAACTTTGAGCACTTTGGTCGCCCTCCTCTGGACACCTTCTGGCTTGTTAATTCCCCTCTTGGACTGTGGTGCCCAGCACTGGATGTGGATTCCTGTGGACAAGGCCCGGCTGCAGCAGAATAGAGGGTCAACACAGCTTCCCTTGACCTGGGCACCATACTCCTGTTGTTGCAGCCCAGAATTGCATTGGCTTTTTTGGCTGCTGCATTACACTGTTGGCTCATGTTTAGCCTGTGTTCTGCTAAAATGTTCTGCTCTCAGGAGAGCACTCCTTGACCTTCCCTTTGCTCAGCTGAACACATCCAGCTGGAGGAAGCTGGGCCCTGCCCACTCCCCATTCCTGCCGGACTTACGTAGTGGGGCCTTGTGTCCAGGAACCCCAGCTTCTGGGGGTCCGTGTTCTGGATGCTCTGGATGTTCAGCTCCAGGATGTGCTCGAAACGGGGCCACAGCATCTCCAGCAGCGTGTCCCAATACCTGCAGGGGCAGAAAAGGGAGGGAAGAGCAAGAAGGTTGGTCAACCGAGGTCCAGCAAAACACACCTTGGCTGGACGGTCAGCGGAGGTCCAGCAGAGACCAGCAACACTTGGCTGGCCGGGGGACAAGGGCTCCAGTCCACGTAGACACGTGCCGTCCAGCATCTGCACCCAGACTGTGGGACTCCCTTCCACGGACTGTCCCCTTGCCCCCCCCGCTCTCCTTCCACAGGCCGGTTAAGATGTTACTGAATTTTTAATTTTTAATTTGCTGCGGTAGTGCATGTGCGTGCAAGTGGTGTGCAGTTTTAATCTTTTTTATCTTTTACTAAAACTACATCTTGAGCATGTTTTTTACTGTCTTTAAATATGTTTTAATAATGATATTTAATTTTTATTTAACTTTGGCAGATTAACATTTTAGTAGCATCTTTTTAAACATTAAGAAGATACTATGAAAATAATAGACTTAAATTGTTCCTATTCTAATATTCTTTAATATTGTACGTACGGTTTAGTTTAAAAAATGTATGTTACTGTATAGTAATATACAGAATTAATTATTTTCAGAATATTTTATTAGTAATCATATACAAGTTGAAGTTTAGTAGTTTGAATAGTTTAGCATTAGAATAATAGATTTATATTAATAATAGGGTTTTTTTTAGGTACTTGGTAAAAGATATAAAACCTTTTGAACAACAAAATTAAAACTGAGTTTAAGTAATGATTTTAAGTTAAGTACATTTATTTAGTAGGTGCTATTTAGCAACAAGGGCAGGAACCAAAATTCCAACAGCTGTAGTTTAGCAGTTTTTCTTTCGTTAGTTTACTTCAATTAAGTTTTGATTATACAAAAGTTATGTTTGTAATATTTGGTATTGTTTTGTATCGTTTTCTAATTTTGATTTGATTACAATTCTGTACGGTTTGTATATACGTTTTGTGTTTTTATGTTCACGTTCAAATGTTAATTAAAAAAATTACTAAAAAAGAGGAATAAATAAATTATGGTACGCCATCTTGATTCCCATTTGGGAGAAAGGTGAGATGTAAATTCAATTAAATAAATAGATATATAAATGCCCAGCGGAGCCTCTTCCCTCCGGCTGACGCAGCCTGGCCTTGCTTCACAGCCAAGAGCGATGGGTTGTTTTAAATTTCTCGCCTTGCAGACAGTGGTGTAACTTTTTCTCTCTCTCAGCCCATGCAAAACCACAGAGAGCGTCTGTTTATCAAAGCTGTTTCCTCAAGCACCCCTTCGTCGGGTCTTCAAGGACCTTCCTTAAAGGCACCAAAATCTTTTCTGTAAACTCGAGGCCAGTTTCACCCCCCAGTCCTGACGGCCCCAATTCAAGACCGAGAGCCCAGGTGGGGCTGGCGGGGAGAGGCCGGTGCGGAGGAGGGAGAGGCCGGGGTCTCCAAAGGGGAAAACGGAGGAGAGGGCGGTTCCGGGGAGAAAGACCGGCCTCGCGCAGGCGCGCTCCGTCACTCACTTGTCGATGGCGGGGATGTTGCGTTTGGCCATGATGGCCTTGAAGCGCAGGACGATGTGGATGCAGAGGAAGACGGCGATGCTGTCGTAACAGTCGCTCACGTAGGCGTCCATGTGCTTCTGTCGAGAGAGGGAGAGACACGCGTGTTCCACAAAGCGGCAGACAGCTCAGGGCCAGGCTGCTCAAACGAATGCGTTCTCCCACACGGGACAGGCCAGGTTTTGGGCTTTTGCGGGGAGAGCCTCCTCTCTCCGTCCCCCCACCCCAAAACCTCACGGGTCACAGGGCCTCCTCGGTCGCTGCTCCCAGGCTCCGGAACCCCCTCCCGAGAGAAGTCAGACCGGCAACCTCCTTGCTCTCTTTCCACGACAGGGAAAACACCTCTTTACTCCCGCAGGCCGGCTGCTCAAAGAGAAATGTGCCTCCCCTGTTGTTATATGGTCCAGTTTTCAAAAGATTTTAATTCCATACAGGTTGAACTTCCCTTATCTGGAAATCTGTTCCAAAAATGGAAACTTTTTGCCACCAGACGCCTGCTTCCGCCTTAGAAGTGGCGGAGGCTGTGGCACCCCTGCCAGTTCAACTCTCAGATCCAAGGTTTCTCCTCCGCCTCAAAGGCCTCTGCCTTTGAGGCGGCGGCTGCCCCACCTCTTGCCTCTCGAAGAGCATCACATCTGCCCCCTCAAAAGCGGAAGTGGGCAGCTGCTGGCAAAAGTTCTATCCTCCTTTTCTTCCTCCTCTTTTTCCCCTTTCTTTTTGCATTTGTAGCTTTCAGTGTATTTGAAAAAAATGCTAGGAAAAATTATACACACACACACATATACACACATAACTGTCGCAGCATCTCTCTCTATATATACATATATACATCTCTATTACTAATTTCTTTTTTCGTTTTTATATCTGTAGTTACTACTGGATTTGAAAAAGAAATTGCTAATAAAAGTTATAAATATGCAGACACTCACACAAACACACACATGCATAGACGCATACACACGTACATATCTCAGCATCTGTAGTTTTTAGTGTATTTTAAAAAGAAATTGTTAATAAACATTATAAATATATAGACACACACACAAACACATATACAAGTACCTCAGGATCTCCCCCACCCCTCTCTTTCTATATATATGTGTTTTACTACATTTCTTTCTCCTTTTCGTATTCCTGGTTTTTAGTGTATTTGAAAAACTATATATATAGAAAGATACGTAGTGTGTATATATGTATATATACATATATACACACTACGTTTCTTTTTCCTTTTTGTATTTCTGGTTTTTAGCGTATTTGAAAAAACTGGTAATAAAAACTATCTATATATATATATATACACAGAGAGAGAGAGAGAGGTGTCTCAACATCTAGGGAGATGGCGTTGAGCCTTGTGGGGCCCCGCTCGCTCTCTTGCAGCCTCCCCACCCTGCCGCGCTGACTCCCTACTCACGAGGAACATGGCCAGGGTCTTGCCCATGACGGCGTTGAAGAGGTCCAGGGCAGGGGTCCCAGTCACCAGGAAGAAGTCACAGAGGAAGAGGTACTCTCGGCAGCTGTTGTCCAGCAGGGCGTAGTGCTGGCTCCGGAAGAGGGACTCAAAGGGGTACTGGAGGAGGCAGCAGAGAGTAAGGATGGGGGTCAGTCGGAGGTGGAGTTGCCCCTTTGTGCATCACCCTCACACCCCAAAACCCTAGGGATCTGGCCGGCCAGCCTCCTCTCTTCCAGCCCCGGACTTCCTACTCCCCCATCCTCTCATGAACTCAAATCCATCCTCTCCACCTCAATTTCAAAAGCAGCACACAAATTTAAAAATATATGGAAGACGGAGCCTTCTTGGTGGCTGATCCTACCCTCTGGAACTCCCTGCCTCAGGAGGCTGGGCTGGGTTCAGCCAGCTCTTCCCTGCTGTTTGGCAGGTTAAGAGGGAACATGACAGTTGTGTTTATATATTTGAAAAAATGTCATATGGAGGATGGGGCAAGCTTGTTCTCTGCTGCTCCAAAGACCAGGACACGGAGCAATGGCTCCAAACTTCAGGAAAAGAGATTCCACCTAAACATTAGGAAGAACTTCCTGAGGGAGGGCAAGAGCAGTTTGAGGGTGGAATCTGCTGCTCCATCAGCGGAGTGTGGTGGAGTCTTATTCTTTGGAAATTTTTAAGCAGAGGCTGGAGGGAATGCTTTGACTGCATCCTCCTGCATGGCAGAAGGGGGTTGGACTCAGGGGTCTCTTCCAGCTCTAGGATTCTATGACACTCCCCCGATGCACTTACCCGGACGTCGCTCTTTTGGGCAGAGTGGGGGACAATGATGGGGCCCTCCAGCTCGGCACTCCCAATCACGCTCCCCCGGTTGCCCAGCGTGAAGATGGTGTTGCGGTTCCGGAGGGAGGGCTTGGAGAAGAAGCGTGGTTGCCACAGCGAGTCAAGGAAAATGGCACAGAAATTTGTCCCTGCTACCCCCACTGGACAGACTCGCTGAGTTGCCACATGGCCCCTTCTCTGGGTCCATCTCCCACTTCCAAACCGTGGCCCTCTGGGCTGAAAAGGAACTTGGGTTAAGTCCTCATTTTTGCACCGCCTTACCCAACAGAACTGGGCTGGCGTACTTCTAGCCAGATGCACTTGTACCTCGCAATGCCTGCATGGGTCTTTCCTTCTTTCTTTCTCTTCTGGTGAAATCCCCTCTCTCCATGGAAACCCTTTTGGTGACCCTGGCAAGTCACACTCTCTCAGCCTCAGAGGAAAGCAAAGGCAAACCCACTCTGAACAAATCTTGCCAAAAGAACCCCCCACAATAGTGTCACTTTGTTTTGTGCATTCAAGTTCTTTCCGACTTACGGAGACCCTAAGGCGAACCTACCATGGGTTTTTTTCAGGGGCTGAGAGTGTGTGATACACTCGAGGTCATCTAGTGGGTTTTCACGGCCAAGTAGGGAACCGAACCCAGATCTCAACAGTCACAGTCCGACCCTCAAACCATTATATCACCCTGGCTCTCAGAGTCGGGGTTGCCAGAAGTTGGAAACAGCACGAAGGTGCATGCCAAGAAGAATGTCCCCAAAGTCAAACACAGACCAAGGACTTCAGGAGCCGAGACCTCTGGAGGCCCCCAGCAGATCTTGGCACTAGACTCCTCCCTCTTCATCTAGGTCTTGGGGGACAGAGCCAAACGCTCCTCCAGACACTGGAGGGTCAACCACGGAGGCACGGTGAGTTCTAGGGTGGCGAGAAGGAAGCCCATATCAAAGCCTGACATGCCAGTCCACCATGGTGGGGGAAAGGACAGATAAGCGGCACCTCCCCCATCCTCCCCTGGCCTCTGCCCCTTCTTTTGCAAGGGACAAAATGAGGATATCCTTCTTGGCAGTGTCCTCCACCCCCATGAGGTCGTCCTTCTCAGCCACTTCCTCGTACTGCACGTCAGAGAGAAAAGAGAAACATAAAGTGAAGAGAAAATGCACAGAAAGGACATGAGTCTGGAGGGGGCCCAGAAGAGCAGCCCCCAAAGGGGGGCCTGAACCAGTCAAAGCAGGAAGAGGCCCCGTCCCTGTCACTATCTCTCACCTGCACCTTCATGAGGCGGTTGGTGTAGGACTTGAAGTAGCTGAGGTAGATCTTGCTCATGGTCTCCACATACTCATCCCGGACCTCCTTGGCCACCAAGCGCTCGTGCCCGAGCAGGAACTGGTAGAAAAACCTGCCCCAGGGAGAAGGGCGAGAGGCCAGGGGTAAGGGACTGGCATTTCTGGAAACACTGGCAAGAAAAGGGGACTTGGCCCTTGCATTCGCCTACCCCTGGGTTTTGTATGCTTGAGGGATGCATCATTTAGTAACTGAGTGTTTAGTCGTGAATTAAGTGGGCCCGTGGCAAAGTACTACAGGTTAAGCCTCCCTCATCTGGAAACCCAAAATGCAAAAACTTCCAAAGCCCCAAGTTTTTGATGCTAGCTTCCACCTTTGTGCTCCTCTGATCTGAGAGACCAGCAATCAAGAGCGCTGCAGCTGCTGCCTCAAAGGCAGAAGTGGGCAGCTGGTGGCAAAAAGAGAGAGAGAGAGAGACTGGGGACATAAGAGGTGAGCTTTGGGTTTTCAAAGTTTTCGGATTTTGGATTTCCAGACAAGGAAGGCTCCAGCTCCAGGATTCAACGATTCCGTGGACAATGTTATGTCGTCCGTGAACCATTATCCTGCCGTGACCATAAAATCCTAGAATCGTAGAGCTGGAAGAGACCCCAGGGCCACCAACCCCCTGCTTTGCGTGAAAACACCATCAAAACATTCCCTACAGATGGCCGTCTAGTCTCTGTTTAAAAGCCTCCAAAGAAGGAGGAGATTCCACCACCTCCACTATGGTGACTACATTTCATTTTGACAGGCTCTTGAACCCGAGCTGGCCTGGGAACTGAGTGGATTGGGACCCAGGAAGCCGACAAAGCCCCAAAAGCAGCAGAGTTAAGACCTGTTTGTTCCCAAACTCCCTCTGAGCCTTGTGGCCTGGCAAAAAGAGGAGCAGCAGGAACGCTACAGCTGGAGCCAAGGAAGACTGGCTCTCCCACTACCTGTACTTCAGCAGGGCGTTCTGCGGGATCTGGTAGTTGGTCATCGGCTTGCGGAAGGAGTAGACTTTCTGCAGGATGAACTCCCGGATCTTGGCCACCGCCTGGCAGAGGAGGGGAGAAGGACGTGTGTGGTAGGTGAGATATTGAAGCAGAAGATGGAACGCCGGAATGCGCCCAACCTTCTCCCTCCAGCATTTTGGCAAAGGCGTCACAGGGGGAAAAAATGGGAGGCAAACTACCATATATACTCAACCGTCCAGTCGATCTCACGGAGAGGTCGAGGGCAAGTTTTGGGCCCAAAACTAATGAATTTGCTATGACCCCTGGATTAAAGTCCCCTGCCCCCAAGCAGTACGGGTTTCCTGGAGGTTCCTGAAAAGCCTTTTTTCCCCCTTTTTTGGGAGGAGATTCCATTTAGCCATGCGTCATAGCAAATTCTCTGATTTTGGGCCCAAAGCCTGCCCCTTCACTTATTCATGAGCCTTGCGTGAGCACGTGAGTGATTGCTCATCTTGATGGCTTGTCTGATTTTTTTACAATAAACACAGTTCAGCTTCCTTTTGCATCTCTTGATGGTTTTGTCCCTCAGTGACCCTGACATCTTAACAGCTACCCCACCTCCGGCAGCACTCTTATCAGAACCAACTAATTCCCCATTTTCTACTGATTTGCAGGTACTGCTAGAGGACCTCAAGGGGATCCCATACATTTGCGGTAACAACAGCCCAGGAAAGGAGAGAAAAATAGCGGCAGTGAAGAACTGGCTCTGCAGACGGTGCCACCGGGAACGGTTTGGCTTCTTTGACCACAGTCTGCAATTTCACAAGCCATTTCCGCACTAGATTATTACAGTGCTATTATTCCAATTTCAACATCCTATGGAATCCTGAGGTTTGCAGTTTAGGAGGAGCTTGTGACTCAACTCCTGAAAACTCCCTTTTACCAAGTGCAACTCCCGCGTAGCACCACTGACTCATGGATAAGTTGACCTGGGTTTCAAAGCTTGATTTTTTTAAAAAAAAATTTCATCTAAAACTTTTCAACTTGAGTTGAGTGTTAGAGTAGTCAGCTCTCTGCCCTGTGGCTCTTCCACGGGGAGAATGAAAGCCCCTTGGGAAGCCTCGGGAGTCCTCCAGCAGCACAACAACTGCAAAGCCGGAACTGAATCCCCTCTGGCTTCCCTGCAGCTCAACTGTTTGCTCCCCCTAATCCCAATTCAAAGGGCCAAAGGGCCAGGAACAGCCGCACCCCATCTCCAAAGAGGCACAGGACAGGAGCTGCGACTCCGCACACGCCCACCTTGGCTTTAAGCTTGTCCAAGACATCGGTCACGTCCGCGCAGGCTGTGGTTTCGCGGAAGGCCTGCTCCTTCACGGCGTTGATCTTGTTGTTCAGCTCGTGGAGCTGCTCCAAGAAGGTCTGATCTGTCACTGGTGTTTCTAGGATGGTACTAAGGGGGGAAAATGGGGAGAGGAGTCAAAGAAGTCTCTCCAGAAAGAAAGGGGAGAGGGAGGCAGGGCACTCTGCCTGAAGGACCAGCTTTTCCCCATATGATATCCTTTCAAATATTTAAACATGGCTGTCATTTCACTTTGTGATGGAGCAAGCTGTTTTCTGCTGCTGCACAGAGTAGGACATGGAGCAATGGCTCAACTTCCAGGAAAAGAGATTCCACCTAAACCTTAGGAAGAACTCCTTGACGGCCAGCACAGTTCAAGAGTGGAATCCACTGCTGCCTCCATGAAGTGTGGGGGAGTCTCCTCCTTCTTTGCTGATTTTTAACAGAGGTTGGATGGTCATCTATCAAAAGGATTTTTTTGACTGTTCCCTCTAGGGGGCAGGACTCAATGGCCCTTGGAGTCCCTCCCAACTTTATGATTCTATGACAAGAACTTGGGTCTCACTCTGTTTATTTACGAGCTGTGCATCTGGATCTCAGGTTTTCCTGGGCCTCCCATCCCCACCAATATTCTGCCCCCCCGCCTAACAAATCCCTGGTCCAATTCCCCCGACTCCCCTTTCCCACAAAGACAGACCTGATCATGGCGTTGGGCACCACCAGCTCGTCCACCAGCTGGGAGAGGCGTCCCCGGACGGCCTGGCGGTTTCGGAGCCGGATGTTCATGGCGACCGACTGCTCCTGGAGGGTCTGGATCTCACAGCTGATGCTGCTCAGGTCAGACTGGAAGGAGCTGAGCATGGCCTCCATGCGCTGAGGGCGGGAGGGAGGGAAGGATTGGGGAGGAAGAGAACAGCCCTCGTGTTAGGAATTACGGAACGGCAAAGAACCGGCTGCCTGTTGAGGGGAACTGGATAGACAGGAGACAACACACTGGAGAAGCGGGATCACCATCACGGAGACAGAACACCAGCAATGGTAACCCAAGCCAGCTGGATTACTGCCGTGCACTCTCTGTGGGGCTGCCCTTGAAGAGTGTTTGCAACTTCAGCTGGTCCAAAAAGCTCCAGCCGGATTTGCTAACTGAAGCTGGCTACACAACACCTTTGTTGCAACAGCTTCACCAGCTGCTGGTCCTTTTGTGTGCCTTCAAGTCCCCTGTTGACCCCATGAATTTCCCAGGGTCTTCTCAGGCCATTTTCCATGGTCTCCCAGCAAGGTACTAACCAGGGCTGAGCTTGCTTAGTTTCCAAGATCCAACAAGATCTAATTATACCTATAAAAGCCCTCTATGCATGGGGTATGGACTTCGGAGATCAGGGTGCTTGAAAACCTGGGAGACCAGGACGCCTCAAAACCTGGGAGACTGGGACGCCTGAAATCTTGGGAGACCGGGACGTCTGCAAACATGGGAGACCGGGACACCTGAAATTTTGGGAGACCGGGACGCCTGAAATCTTGGGAGACCAGGATGTCTGAAAATTTGGGCAACTGGGATGCCTGAAATCTTGGGAGACCGGGGACGTCTGCAAACCTGGGCAACTTGGGACATCTGCAAACCTAGGAGACTGGGATGCCTGAAATCTTGGGAGACCAGGACGTCTGCAAACCTGGGAGACCGGGACGCCTGAAAATTTAGGCGACTGGGATGTCTGCAAACCTTGGAGGCTGGGATGCCCAAAATCTTGGGAGACTGGGACGCCTGAAAACCTGGGAGACTGGGAAGCCTCAAAACTTGGGAGACTGGGACACCTGAAAACCTGGGAGACTGGGATGCCTCCCTGAAAACTGGGAGATCGGAATGCCTGAAATCTTGGGAGACCAGGACGTCTGCAAACATGGGAGACCGGGACACCTGAAATTTTGGGAGACCGGGACGCCTGAAATCTTGGGAGACCAGGATGTCTGAAAATTTGGGCAACTGGGATGCCTGAAATCTTGGGAGACCGGGACGTCTGCAAACCTGGGCAACTTGGGACATCTGCAAACCTAGGAGACTGGGATGCCTGAAATCTTGGGAGACCAGGATGTCTGCAAACCTGGGAGATCGGGACGCCTGAAAATTTAGGCGACTAGGATGTCTGCAAACCTTGGAGACTGGGATGCCCAAAATCTTGGGAGACTGGGACGCCTGAAAACCTGGGAGACTGGGATGCCTCCCTGAAAACGGAGACCGGAATGCCTGAAATCTTGGGAGACCGGGACATCTGCAAACCTGGGAGAGTGGAGTGTCTGAAAACTTGAGAGCTCTAAAACCCAGAGGCCAAACCAAGGCAGGGCAAGGAGAGGGAAAGGGGGTGAGTTGACATGGTGGCTTGCGTGTGGGATGTTGGGAGAGCGTTAGAACCACACTGGCTCTGTCTCACACAAGTGTAAGCTGAACTAGAATCACAGAATCATAGAATCACTGAGCAGGAATTGAGTGGTTCAGCCCCACCTCAGCCCCCCTCCCTCTGATCAATACACTCACCTCCAGGACAGCATCGCAGGCTGTGATCTGGGTATGCAGCGAGGCAATGTTCTTGCTTTCCTTGATGTCTGAAGGAGGCCCGTTAAGGAAGAAGTGAGGAGGAGTCTCAAAGGGAGACCCTGGGGGAGAGGGAGGGGTCCAACACCCTTCTCCCACCCCACCCCACCCCACCCCACCCAGAAACCCTCCTTGCCTGCTCAGCCTGAGGATACAGTCCTTGATGGAGGCGTTCTCAATCTGCTGCAGCTCCCTTTCCACCTGCTTGGAGTACTGCCTCAGGTCCACCCCCTGCCGGGCAAAAGCAGAGAGTGGTGAGGTGGAGGAGGAAAAGGTCAGCCAAAGTCCCAGCCAAAGCCGGCCCCTCCTTGACCCAGGTCCCAGGCTCTGCCAGCCCCTCTCACCGTTTTCAAGGCCTCTTGCACCAAAGCATCCTCCAAGTTGGCTTGGATGTGGCCTGGAAGAGAGGACAGAAGGAATCACCTAGAGAAGACAGAGAGAATTGTTCGGAGAAGACAGGCAGCATCAGCCAAAGGGAGGCTGCTCTTCACCCTGGAGAGAAGTGCCTCCTGGGCTGCCACAGGGTTCTGTCCTGGGCCCAGGGCTGTTCAACATCTTCATCAATGACTTGGATGAAGGAGTAGAGGGCAGGCTGATCAAACTGGCAGATGACACCAAACTGGTAGGGGCTGCTAATACGCCAGAGGGCAGGATCAACATTCAAAATGACCTTGACAGCTTGGAGAGCTGGGCCAAAGCTAACCAAATGAATTTCAACAGGGAGAAGTGTAAGGTACTATACTTGAGCAGAATAAATGGAAGGCACAAACATAGGATGGGGGACACATAGCAGGATAAGGCGTGTGAAAGGGATCTAGGAGCTGGACCACAAGCTGAACGTGAGTCAGCAGTGTGATGCGGCCGCCAAGAAAGCCAGTGCAATTCTTGGTTATATCAATAGGAGTATGGTGTCTAGATCAAGGGAAGTAATGGTACCACTCTATTCTGCTTTGGTCAGGCCTCATTTGGAATCCTGTGTCCAGTTCTGGGCACCTCAATTTAAGAAGGATATCAAAAAGCTGGAGCGTGTCCAGAGGGCGACCAAGATGGTGAAGGGTCTGGAAGCCATGAAACTCCACGAGAAGCGGTTTAGGGAGCTGGGGATGTTTAGTCTGCAGAAGAGAAGGTTCAGGGGGGACATGATAGCCATGTTTAAATATTGGAAGGGATGTCATGTCGAGGAGGGAGCAGGCTTGTTCTCTGTTGCTCCAGAGACCAGGACAAGGAGCAATGGATTCAAGCTGCAGGAAAGGAGATTCCACCTGAACCTCAAGAAGAACTTCCTGATGGTCAGAGCTGTCCAGCAGTGGAATCTGCTGCCTCCATGGAGTGTGTTAGAGTCTCCTCCTTCAGAGGATTTTAAGCAGAGGCTGGATGGCCATAAGTTGGGAGTGCTTTGATGGGCGTTCCTGCATAGCAGGGGGTTGGACTGGATGGCCCCTGGGGTCTCTTCCAACTCTATGATTCTATGAAAGCATTGGAGGCATTGGAAGGAGGGTGCAGGACAGAAAAGAAAAAAGATTATTAATATGGTTTCACTTAATATTTCACAACTGTTTTCCAGTAGATGACACCATATTAGGAGGGCTTGCTAACACACCAGGATAAGAATTCAAAATGATCTTCACAAACTAGAGAGCTGGGCAAAAGCTAACAAAATTACTTTCAACAGGGAAAAATGTAGGGTACTACACTTAGGAAGAAAGAATGAAATGCACAGACATAGGATGGGTGACATCTAGCTTGAAAAAAGTACATGTGAAAGGAGTCTAGAAGTCTTAATGGACCAAAGCTGAACCAAGGGTGTGATGCAGCAGCTAAAAAGGCCAATGCGATTCTGGGCTGCATCAATAGAAGTCTAGTATTGAGATCAAGGGAGGTAATAGTATCCTCCTTTGGTTAGGCGCCACATGGAATCCTGTGTTCAGTTCTGTGCACCACAATTCAAGGAGCATAGTGACAAGCTGGAATGTGTCCAGAACGGTGAAGGGTCTGGAAACTATGCCCTGTGAGGAGTGGCTAGGGGAGCTAGGAATGTTTAGCCTGATGAAAAGAAGGTTAGGAAGTGACATGATAGCCATGCTTAAATATTTGAAGGAATGTCATGTTGAAGAAGGAGCTAGCCTGTTTTCTGCTGCTCAGAGACCAGGACATGGAGCAACGGATTCAAATTCCAGGAAAAGAGATTTCATCTGAACATCAGGAAGGGCTTCCTGATGGAAAGACCAGTTCTAGAGTAGAATCCATTGCTGCCTCCATGGAGTGTGGTGGCGTGTCCTCCTTCTTTGGAGGTTTTTAAACAGAGGCTGGATGGCCATTTGCCAGGGGTGTTTTGAGTATGTGTTCCTGCGTGACAGAATGGGGTTGGACAGCCATTGTGGTCTCTTCCAACTGTGTGATTCTATGGGCAAAGCTTTCTCTCTGCTCCAGACAGTGTGAATGGCAAGCAGGAGGAGTCAGGTGAACACCAGGGACAGGATGTCCAACTAAGTGTGGACAAAAAACCCCCTGCCTTTCTGTCCAGGGGGGTCTGTCAGGTTCCCTTTCTGCCTCTTGAGGGGAAACAGCATTTCCCCCCACCATGCAAGGAACAGGACAACTAACATGCAGAGGGACTGCACGAGAGAGAATGGGGAGTGGTACCAGGAAGCCCCCCCCATTCCCAACTTACTGTCCACTTCGTCCAGGATGAACTCGTCCGAGGTGAGGTCCAGCTCCCCCAGGTTCAGCTGGAGGGGCTCCTCGTTCTGGCCCTGGGGAGCGGGGGGGGAGACACACAATTAGGCTTTGCAGTGAGGGGAGGAAAGAGGCAGGCAGGCCAAAGGAAGGGGCCGAAGGCCGTGAGCTCAGCGGTGGAAAGCCAGCCCGGACACAGAGAGTCCTCCTCCCCTGGAAAACAAGAACTCAGGGCCACCCAGGGCAACGGGCTGGAGAAAGGGCTCCCGGAATGACCGAAGGGGGATTTCCCGCTAGGGGACCACACGCTGCTTTTCCTCTCAATTTACTCGGCACCTTCTTTCTGTTCAGTCTATGTACAGAAGCCCCTCTTAGAAATTGTGCACAGTTCTTCTAGTGCTTAAAATACAGCACGCTAATATTTCACACTACAAATTAAATACCACTACACTTTAAATACTATGTGTATGTATAGAATCACAGAAGTGTAGAGTTGGAAGAGACCCCAGGGGCCATCCAGTCCAACCTCCTGCCATGCAGGAACACCCTCAAAGCACTCCCGACAGATGGCCGTCCAGCCTCTGCTTAAAAACCTCCAAGGAAGGAGACTCCACTACACTCCGAGGCAGCAGATTCCACTGCCGGATGGCCCTGACAGTCAGCAAGTTCTTCCTGAGGTTCAGGTGGAATCTCCTTTCCTGCAGCTTGAATCCATTGCTCCTTGTCCTGGTCTCTGGAGCGGCAGAAAACAAGCCCTCTCCTTCCTCTACATGGCATGCCTTCAAAGATTTAAACATGGCTATCATGTCCCCTCTTAATCTTCTCTTCTGCAGACTAAACGTTCCCAGCTCTCTGAGTCTATCCTCATAGGGCTTCATGGCTTCCAGGCCTCTCACCATTTTGGTCGCCCTCCTCTGGACTTGCTCCAGCTTGACCATGTCCTTCTTGAACTGGGGTGCCCAGAACTGGACACAGGATTCAAGATGAGGTCTAACCAAGGCAGAGTAGGGTGGTACCAGTACCTCCCTCGATCTAGACACCATAGTCCTGTTGATGCAGCCGAGAATTGCATTGGCTTTCTTGGCTGCCGCATCACACTGCTGACTCATGTTCAGCTTGTGGTCTATGAAGACTCCTGGATCCCTTTCACACGTTCTGCTATCCAGCAATGTGTCCCCTATCCTATATTGGATATATAAACAGTATATATAAACAGTATTCCTACTAATATTTTATATTATAGGTTAAAGAAAAATATATTTTAAATATTATGCGTTTGTGCGTATGTGTATCTGGAGAGACTTTTTATGGCAGCCGAAATGCATTTGCAATCTGAATCAAGACTGGGTTCCACATTTTGATGATTTATGATTTTTGACTGTTCTAGGGAATGCCCGTACATAAGCCAAATAACACACACAACAATGGATTTCATAACGTAAAAGATCGGACAGCCACCTTTCAAGAGCGCTCTAGCTTTGCATTCCTGCATGGCGGAAGGGGGCTGGACTGGATGGCCCTTGGGGTCTCTTCCAACTGTACGATTCTTAAATAAATAAAAGAACTTATTTCCAAGGCTCACTATATGGGCCAAACAGCAAAATACGAAAAATACAGATTGAGTCGGTATCTTTACAAAGTGTGAAACAAATTATTAAATTTCATTATTGCATCCAGCTTTTCTCCCAGTATGAGACTGAAGTCATTTTAGATTAAATCCACACCTGATGAAGAAGAAGCCTGTGAGTTTTTAAAGCTTGTGTAATTGTTAATTTCATTGCAGGCTAGGAAAAAATCCTAGCACTGAATCCCCCTTTCCAGTGCTAGGAGTCTATGAATGCGAAGCCATGCTGATTCGCAGCCTGCGGCGTCCTGGGGTGCAACACTAACCTCCTTCAAAGCCATTGAAAGCTCTGGTTTAATAGAGGCAGGCAGAAATCCAACGGGTGCAGCTCCCCCTCCTCACTCGGCGGCGGCAGCGCCTCCTGGGCCAAGGGCACCCCGAGGGCACCGAAGGGGCGCGGGGGCTCTCTGCCTCCTGGGCCGAGGCCGCAAAAGGGAAGCGCCCTGGAGTCCGGGCAGGCAGCCATTCACCAGGGGCGGCGCCTCTCCTCCCGCAGGCACCTGCTGAATTGGAGCATGCGCAGAGACTCCGGGGAGCTGGGAGGGGAAGAGAGGCTCCCCGAGGCAGCCACCGGCCCCGCGGGGATAATGGGAGCTGCAGCCCACAGAGGCCGCGGACGAGCCCCCTGCCCCCGCTATTCAGGACAGACCGGAAGTAGGGGGTCTCGGGGACCGGAAGTAAGGGGGAACCGGTGCGTGGCCCCACCTCTTCCTCCTCCGTGTCCCGCGAGCGCCGCCGCCCCCGCTCCTCCGGCCCCGCCGCCGCCATGGAGCCTCGCCCGGCGGCCACCGTCACCCTCCCGCCGCCGCTCTCCGGCCACATCCGGGGCCACCGGGGAAGCGACTTCCGGTCCAGCCCCTCCGAGGGACTACAACGCCCGGCATGCCCCGCGGCGCAGGACGGAAAAGGAGCGCCTCGCTCGGGCACCGCAGCCCATAGAGATACGAAAAGATAGACTGAGGCTTGGGAGCAACATTCCGGGACCTGTGATAATGTTGTTATTATTACTGCTATAAATGTTACCCTCAGATTATTATAATTCTTATAATCATTGCAGTATTATATTGTAAAAAATCATACCACATAATGTCATTGCATAATATAACCATTTTTGTATAATTGTTATAATACCCTTGCACTGTATTTTGTCCAATATCAGTTATGTATTCGATTTTAATATAGGATTGTTTATGTCCTCCCATCTGTAAATTGAGTCCTGGTTTTGTGGAAACAGCGGAGAAATAATAATAATAATAATAATGATAATGATAGCACAACAGCAACAACAATATCCACAATCATAGTGACATAAATTATTGTTATTATTTCTGCTATAAATTACTATAATTATAATAATTACAATATTATATTAGAATATATGTAATTATGTTCTATAGTGTATTTATATAGCACAATTCTAATGTTATACAATTATAATATTGCTATAATCGTTATAATATTATAATAATATTCTTGAACAGTGTTATGTATAATAATAATAAATGAATCAATTGATTAATAATTTTTATTTCTTCCCTGCCTCTCCGCAAGGCTTTAACAGAGGTTAAAATACAATTAAGCACACATGATGATTAAAAAACACTAAATATATTAAAAATATAAAACAGTTCAAAATATAAATATACTTAAATATCGTAATTAAAAACATATCATAATTATAAATAGACCGGGCATGTCAGTTAAATATTGGTTTTAATATGATATTGTTTGCATTCTCCTGTCTATTAATTTTTTTGAAAATTATTTTTATGAAACATAAACGATTGTATAGGGAGGAGCACAGACCTAACAATAACTGATGAATTTAGAACTAACCTCAGCTACCTAATTAGACTAATATAAAATACATGAAATACTAATATAGAATACATAAAGACATCTACAAGAAGGTATTTCTGTTAAGCGATTTTCCAACTCTTCTTAAGATGAAGTAATGAAATTGCTTCTTCTAGAATAAATCTAAAAAAAAAAATCCCTGAATAGTTAATTTTCAAGTTATAATCACTATTGATTAGGTATTGATACCTCTACCAGTTCTCAGTGGCTTTCCTATGTATTAATTTTAAGGCAAACATGCAAGGAAAGTAATTTAAATTTAAAGAGGCAGAAACTGTACAAGAAGAATTATTATTATGTTGGGATTTTTTTCCTCTGTCACTTATTATTTATTGCTATTATTATTCCTCTGGTGGGAAATATTTTGGCTCCACGCCTCACAAGACCCTGGACAAGAGGTGGCAACTGCAAGGGAGTGGGGGGGGCCTTCAGATTAATGTTGGACTACAACTCCCAGGAGCCCCATCCAAGCAAAGCTAGGGTGAGGGATGCTGGGAGTTGGAGTCCATCCGCTCCTCCCACCCAGTTCCCTGCTGTGGTAACTTCTTGATAACTCGCAAGGGAGGGGGTGGTTAGAGTGGAAAAGTCAGTCCAAGGACCAGGCTGCCTAGAGATGGTGGGAGTGCAAATCCCAGCATTCCCTACCCTTGCCTGTGGCGGATGAGAGTTGCAGTCTAATAATGCCTTGAGGGTCTCCCCATTCCCCTCTCTCTCCATCTTGCAAATACAGATGGATCTAGTTCAGAATTTCTTAAGCTTTGGCTCTCTACAGTTTTTTTTTTAGGACTTCAGCTCCCAGCATCCTTAACCTTTCCCCTTGCTAGTTGGGCTCTCTGCGAAATAAGCGCATAGTCTGCTCTAAGCTTTTATCTCTATGGCCACCAATGCGGAAGTACAGTTCCAATAGGCTATTGAGGTGTTTCTTTTCTATCTCTATGGCCTCAGAGGCGGAGTTCAAGAAATATTTAATCTAGCCCATGGTCCGCTCTATATATTTCTACCTCTATGGTCACAGAAGAGCAAGTACCATTTTAAGAACCCATTCACTCTACGGTTCTAGTCTATGTCTGAGGCCTGGTCCTGACGCAAACAGGAAGCAGGGCATCCCTCACCGGAAGGCGGCTTCACGCGGCGGGCGGGGCCTATATCCCGGCCTCCGCGGCGCCGCCACTTCCTTTTCCGGCCGCCGCCAGGGAGCGAGAAGGAGCCGCAGCCATGGTGGGTCCGCGGCAGGGCCGGCTCGTTTGGGGGGTCCGAGTTCGGATCGGGCGCCATCCTCCGCGGGGGCCGCGCCGGGAGGGCCGGGGGGCGGCTGGGCCGGCAGGGGGACGCCGGCCCTCCGTCCTCGGCGGGCTTTTGAGGGCCGAGGAGGCTTTTGGGGGGGGCGGCATTCGGTCTTTGGGGGGCTTTGCAAGCTGATTGAGGGGGGGCTCACCTGACGGATTCCTGCCCGCGTGCGAAATTTAAAAAAAATAAATAAAAACTCCCCTGACAGGGTGGGCCACCTGGGCAGAGGAAAAGCAAGCGCACGTGGGGTCTTAATTTTAAAGATGGACTGCGGTTCTTATTATCATTGCTATCATTATTATTATTATTATTTATTAACTTCTATAGGAGCATCAGCGTATCTGGTGCTTTATATACAAAAGAACCACGAGAGAAAGTTCTCTGTAGCAAGGCTTGCGTCCAAACGCATGTTAAGTGTTAATGATAAATGTTGTGTTAACATTAAATGGAAGAAAAAGTATTAATTTTAAATGCCAAGGGTATTAATTTTAAATGTCAAGTGTATTAATTTTAAATGTTGATATGGAAATTAAATTAAATATGGAAATCGGGGCCAAGCTCCATAATTCTGTATAATTCTATGTATAATGTTATTGTTGTCAATCTCTTGCTGGGACTTAAGGCGCTGCTGAACAGCAGTTAAAAAAGACGTAACTGGAAAGTAAACCAAACAAAAGTTAAATTATATTACTTATTCTTTTGCTTTATATGTATTTGGTTTATTTCCTGTTAATATACGTGGAGCCTAGGCTTACGTTCTGTAGTAGTAGACTATATACTTTTTATTACAATTTTTTTACGCTTTTCTGTTTTCTGAGTCTGGGATTTAAGGCCCTGCTTAACAGCAGTCAGAAATGGCATAACTGGAAAGTAAACCAAACAAAAGTTAAATTATATTACTTATTCTTTTGCTTTATACGTATTTGGTTTATTTCCTGGTAATATACGTGGCGTACAGACTTAACGTTCTGTAGTAGTAGATTATATATTTTTTATTACAATTTTTTTTACGCTTTTCTGTTTTCTGAGTCTGGGATTTAAGGCCCTGCTTAACAGCAGTCAGAAATGACATAACTGGAAAACAAACCAAATACAACACTTGAATTATATTGTTTATTTCTCTGTTTATGTTTTTGATTTATTTTTGTTCAGGTATGTGGAGGGGAGACTCATGTTCTATCATTGTAGGTCGGTATAGAGTATATTACTGCTTTTATTGTAAACGTTTATTTGTAGCTTGCTGTTTTCCGACAGCGCTTACAACAGGTAGAAGAGACATAACTGGAAAATAAACCAAATACAACAGTTGAATTATATCACTTATTCATCTGATTATTTATTTGGTTTATTTTCTGTTTCTGTACGTGGGACAGAGAGTTGTGTTCTGGAATGACAGATCTGTACAGATTATATTATTACAAAACATGTATTTATACTTTGCTGTTTTCCCGGTTAAGGGGCTTAAGACAGCGCTTACAGTTTTGGTGGGGTCTCCCCCTCTCACCCGCTTGGCTCCCCTTCAGCCCTGGGGGGCTTCTCGTGGCCAACAGAGATGCCCCCGCCCTATTCTCCGTGTAGGATTGGGTTTTGGAAGCAAGAGCGTTCCAGTCTGTTAATTCTTCCAAGAGAGATTTCATTTGTTTCCGTATAAAAAGAAAGGGAGGCAGGTGAGGAATCTAGCAGCAGCTTTGAGGAGGTTTTGTGTTAGGCTGAGCCTTTTGTGGGGGTTTTCTTTCCCTGTCAGATTGGGGTCTTCAAGCCCACAGGCGTATTTGGGCTCAGGGGCGTCGCTTTGAAGCACGGGAGCAGCGTGTCGAGGTGGGGATGGGGACCCAGGCCATAAACCACCCAAAGACCAGCCTCCCCTGTGCCCCCGGGAGGACCAAGGCTCATCCTAAAGTTACCTCCATTTGAGTCGGAGATTTTTCTCTTCCTTGTGGCGCTTAGGATGAGACAGGAGGCTTGTTTCGTCAGAGGATGAGTGGCGACAGGGTCTGATCGCAGGTTGCCCGCGGGGCAAGGCGGGCAACAAATCCATTTATTTCTGTGGAGATTATTAGGAACGAGGAAGAGACCAGGGGGCCTGTTAGAAGAGGGCTTTGTGGATGGCTCGAGCGAGCGAGCCAAGCTCCGTGATGTTGGAAAGGGGTCACAGCAAGGCAGGCCCTTCACCACGCCCACCAAAGTTGCCGAGCTGTTTCTTTGCAGGACTTGGATCTGTTTTGAAAGCTTAATGGGTGTCCGTGTTTTCAGTTTTGGCTAAATCTGCCTTTCTGTTTTTGTCTCTTTCCCTCTCCCCGCGAAGTCTCTCGTGATCCCAGAGAAGTTCCAGCACATCCTCCGAGTCCTCAACACTAATATCGATGGGCGCCGGAAAATTGCCTTTGCCATCACAGCCATCAAGGTCTGCGAGGGAACAGGGAAAGGGGGCGGCCTGGAGGGAAGGGCGGGTGGGTGGGTGAGTGCCTTGTGTGTGGGGGGGTCTCATCTCACCTGGAGCCCCGCCTCCCTGTGTTCTGGTGATGGATAGGCCAGTGCAGTAGCTGGCAGAGCAGGTGGTGAGTTCGAGATCCTTTCCTGCGTCCCTTCGTCCCTCTCTCGGCCCTGGCTTATGTTCGCCTTCACCTGTGGCCTGAAGATTATCTCACTGAGGCTCAGGAGCCTTGGCTGTTGGCGTCTTGAGTCGCCCGTTTAAGGACCGAGGGGGGAACGGAAGACAGAACCGGACCGGCGAACTCCTTGCTTTTTTAAGACAGGAAGAAAAGAGATTCCACCTTAACATTAGGAAGAACTTCTTGGCTGTTTGGCAGTGCAACAAACTTCCGTGAGGATGATGAAATTTCCTTTTTTGAATGTCTTCACACAGGTTGGGTGGACATCTTTTCAGGACTGCTTTATTTTCAGCTCCCTGCGTGGCAGGAAGGGGGAAAGGATGGGCTCCTAGTTGCCCAGCTGGGTGCTCTCTGGCCCCACTGTGGATGAGCCAAACCCCTCAAAGGTCACCTCTAGGTTGGTGGCAGTCCTGAACATCCATCCCCACTCCCAGCGTGAAGTTCGGTGGGAGTTAGACCCCTTTCCCACATGTGGAGGCAGCCAGCCCTCTACTCTGGACATTTTTCTGCAGTGTTGGAGTGGGGGAACCCCTGCAGTTCAACAGACTTTGCAGGTCATCTCCTGTGCCAAGCTAAGGAAGCAGTCCGAAAATCCTAGAGTTGGAAGAGACCCCAAGGGCCATCCAGTCCAACCCTCTTCTGCCCTGCAGGAAGACACACTCCAATCCCTCCTTTTGACAGATGTCTGTCCAGCCTTTTAAAAACCTCCAAAGAAGGAGGAGATTCTGCCGCACTCCATGGAGGCAGCAGCGGATTCTATTGTGTCTAACTGCTCTTACCATCAAGTTCTTCCTAAGGTTTAGGTGGAATCTCTTTTCCTGAAGTTCGAAGCTTACTGCTCCGTGTCCTGTCCTCTGGAGCAGCAGAAAACAGGCTTGCTCCATCTTCCACATGGCACGCCTTCAAATATTTAAACATAGCTCTCGTGTCCCATCTTAACCTTCCCCAACTCTCCTCTTAGCCCTTCATAGTTGAAACAGCTGTGGCCAGGAATCCTTTCCTGTTTTCGGTTTCAGGAGAGGAGAGATTTGGGCAAACTCCAAAAAGTGCCATTCCTCCAGTTGCAAAAGTCCCTCCCCCGGTTGCTTTTTTGGCAGTAGAAAAGGGTGCCTGTGGAAAGAGAGCATAAGCAAAGTGCTGGCTAGATGGGAGTTTGTGTGTTCTAGCTCCTTGCCTTTTTGGCTGGTGGAGACTTGAGAGATTTCCTGTGGAGTGGAGGTGTTTCCTACGGATGGCCCCGATCCCCTCTCTTAATCTCTCCTCCTCTTGCCCCCCTTTGCCTGCAGGGTGTGGGCCGGCGTTATGCCCACGTGGTGCTGAGGAAAGCTGACATCGACCTGACCAAGCGGGCCGGTGAGCTCACAGAGGACGAGGTGAGAAGAGCTGCTCTCTCGGTGGGGAGTGAGGGCTTCCCCATTTTAAATGGATTCTGGGGACACCCAGCATCTGAAGGGAAGGCCGTGGTGATGACCTTCAAAGCCCCAAACCACTTGGGGTCTCAGGGGGTGCTCACCCTTCATACATCTTCTGAAGTACTCAGGTCTGCTGGGGGTTTCACTTGTGGGAGCACCCATCTGTGGGAGGGGGTTGTGGAACATGCCTATCGGGGGTCTCGGCTGCTGGCTCCAAGAGGGTTGCCTGGAATTGTCGCTGGCCCCAGGGCCACTGTCTTCCTGGCATAGTTCCTCTCCTCCACGCTGGCCCATTGGGCACCAGCACACTCTGCCCACCGTGGTCCCGAGGGGAGTTTTAAAAGGGTACGCACTGTTTCCTCCCCTTCCAAAACCTTGCGAGCTTAACACACACAGCCGCTCCGGACCAATCTGGGAAGATGGAGTCACAAGGATCCTTCATGGCCTACCCTTGCTTTAAATCTAGTGTTCCTCTCAGGCAAGGCTTTTATCGTGCCAACACCATTGCTGGAAAAAAAATCCTTCCCCAACTCCCAGTTGCGAGAGATTGCACATATTTTTCTTGTGGTCCACCTTTGCTTAAACTAAACCCAACATCCTCCATGGATATTTTAATTATTTACTTACTTATATCCTGCTGTTTTCCCTGGTGGGGCGCAAAGTGGGTTATAATATGATGTAAAACAAGCAAGATTAAAAGTTTAAAAAGCATCAGGCAAGCAGTACAACTAAAAATACTGCTTTTAAGTCTTTAACGTAAACAATAAAAACACAGAAAGTACATATTACGTATTAAAAACAGCGCACCTAATTGTCTCTCCTGCTCCCTGGGTCGCTTCAGGCCGAAGACCTGCAAAGAGGGGAGGGTCTTTGGGGGCAGAAAGAGCAGGTGAGAGGGGGCACACTGAACCTCCCTCGGTTAAAGCTCTCCCGCCAGTAGTCCGCGGGAAAGTTCATTCCAGTTAACGCTGGAGTTACACAACTCCAAAATGTTATTTGGCTCTCAGTTGTGTACCTGTTTATTATATGCTGTCATTTATTATTCCATTTGCATGCCGCCTTTCTCCCAGAACAGGAGCCAGTGTAGTTCCCAGAAACAATTAATTTAAAGATATTCACAATAAAATTTAAAACCGATTAAAGCCATTGGGTAAAATAGTATAGAATTATTTTAAAAACATAACAGAAATTTTAAAAAGATAGATAAAACATCACAGTAAGTAGTTTTCCTGCTCACTCATTAAAAGCCTATGTCTTATAGACCGTTGTTCGTTCTCTTGCTTCACGAATATGTTTAAAATACACCTTTAACTCTTTATGAAACACGGTTGGAGTGCTAGAAGCTGCCACTGCCCAGGGGCATAGCTCTCCCCACGACCTCTGCCCCTGTCTTCCATCTTGTTTTCATCTCAGTGTCCTCCACAGAACATGAAGGTGCTGTCGGTGCAAGCCAGCACAGGAACTGTGTAGTCTTCCTCCTCTGTCATTTGCTGAGGCTGGATGCCTTTGATTCAGCTCCTTCCTGCCTTGGTTGGCTCCGGCCTTGCTTCGCCCTGCTTTGGGGCATTCTTGGCTGTGAGAAACGAAAGATGGCACGATGCTCACACTGGTCTCTGTTCCTCCAACCAGGTGGAGCGTGTCATCACCATCATGCAGAACCCCCGGCAGTACAAGATCCCCGACTGGTTCCTCAACAGGCAGAAGGACGTCAAAGATGGGAAGTACAGCCAGGTGAGTCTTTGGTGGGGGGGGGTCAGAGGGATTCCCACCCACCCTCTCAAAGGCCCTGGGGCCTCCCCACGTAGGATGCTGGCCCTCCAAGAAGTGGGCAGGGGCTTCTGTTTCCACCAGGGAGGGGGTGATGAAAACTTTGGTGAGAAAACTTGGAAGGGTTTGCAGTGGGTCTGGGGGCTGGCATTCTGCCCCTTGGAACCTCCTGGGGGCCACATACACTGTCCAAAGATGGAGGGGGAAAAGGCCACGAAGAACAGCTGGATGGAAGACAGTTTTATTGGGATTTTTGCCTGTCAAATAAATATATAAACAAAAGAGCAAGCAGAGAAGGAAAGAAAAACAGAATAAAGAAAGGGAAAAGGTAGAGGTAAAGTTAAGGTACGAGGGGCAGGGTGGTGTAGTGGTTTGAGTGCCAGGCTGTGACTCCGGAGACCATGGTTCAGTTCCTGAGTTAGCCGTTGAAACCCTCTGGCTGCCTTTGGGGGTCACACCCTCTCAGCCCCAGAAAACCTCACGATAGTCGCCTTAAGTAGGAAATGACTTAAAGGCATACAACAGCAAAGATAAGATATAAAGAAAACAAAAAAAGGAAAATGGCTTCTGGTATTCTTTTTAGCATTTATTAAGGTATATAATCGTGCAAGAATGCCTAATCCTCCTCTCTAAAACATGTACCTGTTGTTGTGAACTCACTTCTGACTTAGCAACGCTAAGGTGACCTAATTTGGGGGTTTTCTGGGGCTGAGAGTGTGTGATGTGCCCAGGGTTACCCAGCAGGTTTCTGGGGCTGAGCTGAGACTGGAACTCAGGGCTCCAGGGTCAGTAGTCCAAGGCTCAAACCGGTACACCCCCCTGGCTCTAACACACTGACACCTGAATCCAAGTCTGCCTGTGGAGATTTGCACAGAGCAAGTCCGGTGTCAGATCTTGAGCCTCTGGCTTTGGGGAGAGCAGCTGGGCGATGGGGGCTCCGCCGTGGGCCGGAACAGCCTGCCTCGTGGAAACGTGAGAGTCCGTTAAACCCAGGACGCCTCCTCCCCGGCGCTCCCTCACCTCCCTTCCTCTTCCCGCCACGCAGGTCTTGGCCAACGGGCTGGACAACAAGCTCCGAGAGGACTTGGAGCGCCTGAAGAAAATCCGGGCGCATCGGGGCCTGCGCCACTTCTGGGGGTGAGTTGGGGGGGCTGGGGTTATGCAGAGGGGCAGAGATGGGGGTCACTGAACAGAAGGGGAACAGGAAAGGAGCCCAGGGGGGCAGCCACCGAGAAGGCCCCGTCTCCGCCGTTCCCACCAGACAGGCCTTGTTGGGTGGTGGAACGGAGAGGGGGCGCCCGTCCCCTGAGGATCTTGGGAGGGGGCTCCTTCCTTCTCACCTCCAGCTTCTCTCTGTGTCTCGCTGATCTCCTCTCCCTTCTCCTCCCTTCGCAGCCTGCGTGTCCGTGGCCAGCACACCAAGACCACCGGCCGCCGCGGCAGAACCGTGGGTGTCTCCAAGAAGAAGTAGATCTTTACGCGCGAATAAACGTACCGTCTTCAGCCCCTCCGGCCTGCTCTTTGTCTCCCAGGTGCAGGGCGGGGGGGTGGCAGGGACCGGGCGTTTTTCTTCCCTCTGCAAATTCCCGTTGGCAGCCATTACCCCGTGGGCTCGATTTGGGGCCGGTCAAGGAGCGTCCACGTCAGGTGGGGGGAGCAGATTGAGGAGGAAGTGAAAATCCCGTGCAGATGGCGTCCGTTCCCCAGGCAGCAAACCCAAGAACAAAGATCTTGAACGGGTCTCCCAGGTTGACCCCTTGTTTTGCAGCTGGGGGGAGAAAGAAAGGGAAGCTGAAATAAAGCGACGAACACGGTGCTGAGGATGGAGCCGCCGGTCCCTCAATAGAGAATAGGGCTGGAAAATATCTGGAAAGAGACAGCTGAGAGGAGTGGGGCCTGTGGTTGTAGGAAATAAAATATGGGGAAAGGGGGGGTGATTTTTCACAGAGTTTTTAGTTTGGATGCTACACCCCAGAAAACAGGACAGGACTGGAGGGGAAGGGTGAAGATCTTTAAATTCCAGCGTAGTTGGTGTTTTTCCTGTTCTTTGTGTAGCGCTTTACAGGCAACAATCAGTCCTGCCAGAGGCTTGCGGTCTGAAATACACGCGTATGCGCACGGACAGAAGGGGAAGGAAGGCATAATAAAACTAGGCCACAGAATGGTAACCCAAGTTATCCAGATAAGATACAACACCAAGATAAAATAAGCGGGCCAGGGCATGGAATCAAACCGTACAACGTTATAAAACAATATTAAGGTGAAACTGGTACAGCTTTTGAAAACAGGCAGATTTTTACTTGCGATTCAAAAATAACGAGGGAAGAAGCTGTCTCCAAGAGGCCAGGGAGGCCATTCCCAGTGTGTAACGGAGCAGCGAGTGCGAAAGGGCTCCTTCCGGGAAGTTTTGTGCTCTCTCTTTTCTGGTTTGAGACTGGGACTAGCGCTCTGGGGGACCAGAGTTCCAGCTTCACCGTGGGAATTACGTGCATGCCCTGGGGTGAACCACACATTCTCAGCCTCAGAGGAAGGCAACGGCGATTTCTTACTCAGAAATCTGGGCAAGAAGGAAGCCATGTCATGGTCTGTTGGAGTGGGGCTCTGGGAGACTGGAGTTCGAATCCTCCATCAGCCATGGAAACCGACCGGGCGACCTTGGGCAAGTTGTACTCTAACTTCCACCGTCCAGTCCTAAATCAGCCATTTCCTCAATTAATTTGGGCCCTGAGGCCCTGTCCCTGTCCCTCCCTAAAAACCCAGCTTTGCCACAAATTGATTTCCTCGGAAATGAACCCCAGGAAATGGTTGAAATTCCAGTCCAGGTCCACAGCAGGTAACTGGGCAAATACCAGTTGTTCCTTGCGCGGCTGCTCCCGCCCTTGTGATGCTCTGAGTGCGAGGGGCCCTCGGGTGTCTTTGCAGGCCTGGTGGCCTCTTTTCCCCCAAGTAAAAGCTCTCCGGATGAGAAGACGGGACTTGGAAATCGGGTCCATTAACACGTCTAGGAATTTCCAAACGAGGTTTAAATGCCAGAAGATGATGGCTCCAGAATGAATGCTGTGCTGCAAGGAGGTGTGTGTGTGTGTGTGTGGTTGTGTGTTGGCTCTCCTAGCTTACACCCTCGAGGTGTGTCGTTCCGGCTATCCATCGCCCAATCTCTGCATGCGTTATCTTAGCTTTAATTCTTTTTTGTCCCTGTTTTGCTGTTCGGATGGCTGCGGGCCATCCGGGCGAGAAGGCAGAGAGAGAGGGGTGTGTGTCTTTCACGCAGCCGCTTTCCAAAATACTCTGTGCATGTGCGTGTGCGCACAAGTGCGTCCTTCACTCTTGCAGCACAGGAGTTGCAAAACCCAGCCTTACTGTCCGCCTGCTGAGCATTTTTGGTTGCCCGGGCGCTTATCTCTGCTTGCCAGCCCTATCTCTGCCTCCAGAGAGAGCCAGGAGCGACTCGAGTGGGAAGGACTGAGTGCTGTGTAAACACCCTGGAGGAAGCTGCGCCGGTTGGACTTCTGCCTTGCACAGGACGCCTCTGCGAAGGAAAATTTGGCAAGCCTCTCGGTGCTGAAGAAGTTTGTCCTCCTCGAATGCAGAAGCTCTAGAGTTAAAAGGAAGCCCCGGCCTGACGCCATTTCCCGTCTGCCCTTCCTGGAGCCGGGAAACTGGGTCTCCGGCCCCCCATTGTGCTCCTTCCTCCCCTGGGGCTGGAAGGCAGCCCCCGTGGCCGGAGAGGGAGTGTGAACAAGGCAGCCTCCCCGCCTTGCAGGGACGGTTTTGGGCTGAGCTGGCAAGGAGACGGGATTTCTCCCCGTTAGATTTTTGCGCTGGAGGGGACATTCTTGCTCTTTTATGGCAAAGGTCTTGAAGCACTAAGTATTCACGTCCCACAGTTTCCCCCCAAAGTTGGGATTCAAAGCAGCTCACCGTTCACAAGAGCAATACACTTTAGAAACATACAAAAACAGAATTAAACTAATGACAGGTTCAAAACCATAGCGTTAAAAAAAAATTAAAATGCGCTTTTTAAAAAAAAGAGTTGAAAACAACAATTAGCACAGCAGCCCCGGCAGACCCGCCTCGCTCTCCTGGGCTGAGCTTAGAAATAACTGCTTTGGCAAACTGCGAGACCCAGCGCCCCCCATGCTGGCCGAGGGGATGCTGGGCCTTGTGGTCGAGAAAAGTAACTTTGCCACGGCGTGCAAAGGAAGCGTGTGTTTCGGAAAGAAAGCCGCCTGCTGCTTGGGGGCCCTGGAGGTCACCCAGAGTCGGCAACGCTGGGGCCAGCCGGTCCAGTGGTCACATGCTAGCCACTGACACGTGGAAAGGGAGTTCACACGGAACAGGTCGGATGGATTTTCAGTGCTTGCCGTCTCTCCCTTTTCGCTGCCTGAGCCGCTGCCTGCTCCTCTGGCCTCCTGGAGGGCCTTTTGGAATCCACCCCGGGTTTCCCTTTCCTCTCTCGCTCTCTTCTGAGCCTTGCCCGGGCGTCACATCCTGCTCCCCATAGACCAGTGGTTCTCAACCTGTGGGTGCCCGGGTGTTTTTGGACTTCAGCTCCCAGAAGCCCTGAACATTGACCATAGTGGCTGGGGCTTCTGGGAGCTGAAGTCCGCAAACATCTGGGGACCCACAGCTTGAGAACCACTGCCGTAGACTTTGACCCTGTTTGCGCCGACTTCCTCTCGCTCGTTCCCACAGCGCCGGGGCTGAGTTCGGGTTTCCCACCTCCTTCCAGGGAAATCCAGGTCCAGGCACCCCTGGCTGCCACTGGTGGCCAGACTCCGGTTCCGTGTTTTGCGGGGCAGAATGGCGCCCCCCCTCCACTCCAGTCCCAGGGTGCGATCCGGTGCCGGGTCTTCCTTTCCCTCCAGCCTCCGGGCTCCGTTCCCGGGCTCCGGCTCCGGCCCGGGTTTCCCCTGCCGTTTGTCCCTGGCTCTCCTCCCGGCTCGCTCCGCTTCCGGGCTTTCCGTCCCGCCCGCTCCCTCGGCGCTGGGGAGAGCCTTGCCGGGCGGGCGGAGGGGGCGCCTCTCGGGGGGCGCATCCCGGTGCCCGGGGGGCCGGCTGCAGGAGGGCCCGGGCTTAGCAGAGGAGGAGGAGGAAGGGGGCTGGCCCTGGAGACAGGGGGCAACTTCTGTGCTCGCCCTCTGCTGGTCCCCGCAGCCCCTCCCGGGCCCCCAGGTGAGGCCGGCGTGGGGATTGGGGGGAGGGGGCTCCCAAGGGCAGAGTGGGCGCCCGGTTTTAAGGGGGGACGGCTACGGGGAGCGGGCAGTTTTCCTCCACGGAGCCTCGGGAGCGGGGGTCCCCCAAAGGCCATCTAGTCCGACCCCATGCCCAGGAACCCGCCGCTAAAGTGCCCCTAAGAGAGAGCAACCTTAGAATTGGCGGGGGCTCCCAGCGGCCATCCGGTCCGACTCCCCTCCCCCGCCACGCACTCCCCTCCAACCGCTGTGTAAAGACCCCCCCCCCAAAAAAGAAAGCAAGCTCATCGCCACCGCCCCGGGGGATCTTTTCCACCCTAAAAACTGCCCTCACGGTTGTTTAGACAACGTTGTTCCCGAAATTCGAATCCCTTTGCTTTGCATCCTGGTCTCCGGAGCAGCAAAAAAGAAGGGCTGGTGGTGGGAGGAGGGGGTTTTTGTGCTTTTAAGTTTGCAGTCCTAGGACAGTTCCGCACGGGACTGTTAGAGCGCGATGATTCCACTTTCAACCTCCTATGGAATCCTGGGGTTTGCAGTTTCGGGAGGGGCCGGACGGCCCCTCCCGAAACTGCAAACCCCAGGATTCCATAGGAGGTTGAAAGTGGAATCATCGCGCTCTAACAATCCAGTGCGGAAATGGCCCTAGACTTATAGGGCAATGCATGCTTGATTCATTCGACCTCTGCTTCAAGGCCTCCAAAGGAGGAGGAAGCTCCCCCTGCTAGTTTTGGGGTCTTGGTGTCAATGTCCCTTTAATTGTTCCTCTTTAAATTGCCGGCTGCTTTTGAGTCCCACTTTTGTAGGGGAAAAAAGGGGGGTATAAACAGATACAGCCGTCGCACTGCCGCCTCCAAAGCAGATTTCGGGGGGTGCTCGGTTGGGTGAAATGTTTTTTTGGGGGGGGATTCATTGTGGGGGGTTTGCAGGGTTCATTAGGGGGGATGCAGAATGGGGGGGTGAAGGGCCCCTCCTTGACAGGGACTTGGCGGGGAGACCAACGAGGGGCCCCCCCAACATTTTCCTCTTCTCTCCTTTCTCCCCCTCCCACTACGAAGCTGTCCTAGAGGATCCAGAGGTGGGGGGCCGGATGCTGGCCCGATCCCTGCGCCACCTGCTAGACGGGGGAGGCGATGACGACACCGGGGTGACCCTGAGCGCCTTTCGAAGCCGGACCCCCGACTCGAAGCAAAGCCCCCCGACTCCTGAACAGGCGAGTAGAGGCAGAGGCAGAGGGAGGGGGCAGTGGCGGGGGAGGGACAGGAGTTGCAAGTGATTACTACTCAGATGTAATTATGGACTTGGCGCTAATTGGGGGTGGATCCCCCCGTTATGGGTGCACTTGTAACAATTCTCCCCCCATAAGATCCAATGCGTGGGCTGTATCTGCTTGTATCGTCTGCATAGAGCGTGGAGCAAAGGCTGGGTGGACTACAACTCCCAGAATCTGGCTGGGGATTGTGGGGGTTGTAGTGCAAAACCTTTCCCAAGCTCTAGCTGTGTGGTGTGTGTGTTGATGCACCCCTTTGGGTGAATGTTGTAGGTTCATCAAGGTGTGAGTTTTTGCATGCAAGAGGCTGCTTTGCAAGTGGCCGGGGTGTGTGTGTGTGTGTGTGTGTGTGTGTGTGAGAGAGAGAGATTACTAGTGTGTGCAAGAAGGGACCCGTGTGCGCGTGTGCCAGCGAGTGTCAGGACTTTGTTTGTGTCTCCTGGGTGACACATCACAAACTTTGACCTGCTGCCGCAGTTGTGTCTGCAAAGAGTGTGTGTGCGGCTTGCCTTCATATGCCGCGGCTCACCCCTTTCCAGGTTGTGCGTCTGCATTGTGTATCCTCATGCACACCTTTCTAAAATTCTAATTGTATTAAAGATTTTTCAAAATACAGGCAGGGAAAAGACAGAAAGAAACAAGACAATGCAAACAAACAAAACAAAAGGAAGCTACCAAATAACAAATATTCAGAATGAATCAAGATAGTAAGAAATGGATACCAAAAAAGAAAAAAAAAGACACAAATTGACTTCCAGATTTCTTATCTATAAGGTAGTTTATCTGTTTAACAAATACTATTCAAGTGCTGTTTTCCCAAACGTATTAATTATCAAAACCTACGGTCAGCGCACTGTATTCTTTTCCTTGCGTAATGTGTGTGTGTGTGTTTTAAAGGTTCTCAAGTCTTTCGAAAAAGTCTCCGCGGATATATATATATTTTTTTTTTCCTATCGGTGCCTTCAGTTTGACCGTGGACAAATTTCTGTATGCCTTTCGGCTGCCCTGACCCAGGGTGTGCGCTCCTGCGTGGTGTGTGTGTGTGTGTGTGTGTGTGTCAGACTTGGCTTTGTGTGCAATAGCTCCCTCCTTTCCAGGTTGTGGGTCTGTGCGCACCTTGGGCCGGGGTTGTGTGCGTGTGTCTGAGCGTTGCTCACACGCACCTCTTTTGTGCAGGGGGGGCGTTGGTGTGGGGAAGGGGGAGGGAGGTTTTGCACCGCTCTGGGGCGGGGAGGGGGCCCCCTGGAATCCGGTTGGGCCTGTTTTTGGGGAAGTCCTGTGGGGCGGGGAAGGGGCCAGGCCAAATTTGGCGAAGCGGAAGAAGAGCAAGGAAGTCGGAGGAAGACACTCAGAGAGAGAGAGAGAGAGAGAGAGAGCGAAAGAAAAACAAGATTTAGAGCGGGGCGGGGGGGCAGAGGCCGTGAGGATGGGGTGGGGTGGGGCCCCTGCTGTCGGGGCTCCCCCAAATCCGGGGCCAGTCCCCTGAGCCCGCTCAGAGCTCCCCGTTTTCCCCACACCCAAACGTGCCTTCCACACCTCCCTGTGGTGTAGCCAGGGAAGGGCCTGGACCGCTCCGCAGGGGTGTGGCTGTGGGTGCACAGGCTGGCTGTTTTTGGGGTGCAGAAGGGGGAAACGGTTCTGTACAGGGGGGAGTAGCTGGCTGGCCACCCCCATGAAGGTTTTCCTCCGCCTGGGGGGGTGCCTGGAGCCGGGGGGTTCTTCCGAGAGCGGGGTGCTCCTCACCCGGACCCGGTGGTACTGCCTCCCTGTTAGGGTGAGCCCCTCCATCTATGTTTCGGTGGGGGGCAGAAACAGAAAAGAGAGGAGCAATTCCTTTTTTTTTTTTTTTAAACATGTCTATTAATTGTCATCGTTTACTCCCCAAAATTCCCAACCAGGCCCCTGTGACGTTGCGGGAAGAGACGGACGAAGGGGTGATCTACACCGTCAGCTCTCGGTCACCGGTGGGCACCAAGGGCAGCGTGGGCACGAGGGTAAGTAATCCCAAAAATGTTTCCAAAAGCCCTTTCTGGACCCCAAAAGGGTTCTTTAAAAAATCCCTCCAGCTCCTGAGCAAAGCCACTGGTTTGCTTGTGCACGGAAGGTTTCTCTGCCAATGCCAGGAACAAAATATTAATAAACCCGTGTTTGTCTGGCTCTGTTTTGGCCCAGGGCGAGGAGGCGGCCGTTCCAGGCCACCCTCCCTCGGCGGCCGAGGCCCCGCCGGCGTCCGGCTCCCAGTCACGGGCCCTGAAGGCGGGCACCTTGCCCCGGCTCGTCCGTCACCTGCTGGAAGCCCCCGGGCTGGGCGACACCTGCTACGTCCCGGCCTTCCTGGCCACCTTCCGGACCTTTGCGACTCCTCGTGAGGTGGTGGGACTTCTGCTCGACAGGTTTGCAAGGAAGGGGTTGGGGCTGCGTGAAGAGGCTTCTTCTGCAACTGTTGGAAGAATTTTTTTTCTCTGCAATTTTTGCGCTTTTGCACAGTGGGAATGCTTTTTCTATTTGGCAGGCAGAAATTCCACAGGTGCTGCTGGCGGGGTTAGAGCGCTGCACTAGGACTGAGGAGTTGTTGTTGTGTACCTTCAAATTCTTTTGGATATATGGTGACTTTTAGGCAACCCTATCACAGGGTTTTCTGGGGCTGAGAGTGTGTGACGTGCCCAGGGTCACTCAGTGGGTTTCCATGGCCGAGCAGAGAATCGAACCCGGGTCATGGTCCAGCACTCTCAAACTACGGCACCACACTGACTGTCCAGGACTGGGGAGAGTCCGTGTTCGCATGCAGGTGGACTACCTTGCAGGGCTGGTGGGAAGATGCAAGGAGGCATGGAGAGAACAGTATGCCCCGCCTGTAGAGGAAAGGAAATGGTTAAGAGAAAACTGCTGAATTCTGCCCAAGCATCTCCACAATGGGGGGAAGCTTCACCTGGTGAATTGCTGCCTGTTAGGCGACTGTTGGAGCCTCACCAGAAAAAAGTGGTGCTCCTTAGAGCATCTGAGAGGGATGGATGGAGACTGAAACCATTCTGCCTTTTAAATCTTATTTTTCTGCTTCCCCAAGGTTACAGGAGGTGATCAGGCCGGGTCCAGGCGTCACCCCAGAAGCGGCGGAGTTGCGACGGTGAGTGGGGCCCCTCCTCTCCCTCCCCCGGCCCCTAGGGGCCCCCAGGACTTGGCCCCTCCTCCCTGGTTTCCCCTCCCGTCTTTTAATCCCTTTCATCATTAATTAATCCATATTTTATCTGGACTTTGTAAGTGTGTTGAAGCTGTGTTGTCCTGGAAATGGGCACCTCTTCATCCCTAGATTATTAAATGGTTAAAGCTGAATGCACTCTTTGCATGCTCAGAGGCGCAGTTGTTTCTTTCGAGCTTTTGTGTTCTGCGCTGAAGTCCATTTGCTGTCCGCTACTCTTTCTCTCTTCTTCCTGTCCCTGATACTTGTGTGTGTTGGTGCCTATTCTGGGATTTAAAGCATCACACACACACAAAATAGGGAGTTGGACTAGATGTCCCTTGAGGTCTCTTCGTTTGTCTTGCACTTTGAGGCTAAATGGACTCCTGACTCACAGCTTTCCTCCCTCTGCCTACTGAGCGCTCCCTTCAAAAACGAGGCATGATCTTTGAAACTTTTCTTTCGGTGATGGAGGAACTAAATTTGGGAAAGCTTACTTTTTAGAAAACTACAGCTCCCAGAATCTAGTTGTGATGGAAGTTCTGGGCATTGCTGTCCATTGCTGCTGGTTGTTTGCATTCCTTGTCGTGCCGGCAGGCCGTTCCTTCGGCCGTCCATTGTCAGAGGCTGGAGACGGAGGTTTTCTTGTGGTCAGCCGTCTTGTCTGGAGTGTCCTTTGAAGGGGGCCAGGTGGATAGACGTGATGCTCATCCCTAAAAAAACCCCAAAGAAGGAGGAGAGTCCACCACACTCCGCTGAGGCAGCGGCAGATTTGCCAAACCATTCTCACCGTCTGCAAGTTCTTCCTAATGTTTAGATGGAATCTCTTTTCCCATCGTTTGAAGCTATTGCTCCACGTCCTGGTCTCTGGAGCAGCAGAAAACAGGCTTGCTCCGTCTCCCTGATGACTTCCCTTCCCATATTTAAACACGGCTTTCATGTCACCTCTTAGCCCTTCTCTTCTCCAGGCTAAACATCTCCGGCTCCCTTGGCCCCTCCTCAAGGGCACGGAGACGGATTGGGTCCCTCTTTGCACGTTCCGGGGTGCTGCCGGGGGGTCTCTGCTTCATCCCTTGCACACAAAACCTTATCTGCTTGTTCACTGACCTGATGGTTGTGGCTCAGAGGAGGCAAGGGGAAGGCACTCTGCATGTCCTCAGAGGCCCTGTGTCCTAAAGGGATATTGTTTGGCAATGGGACAAGACACAACTTGGAAAAATTGCGCTCCTTTTTCATTGGAACTCCCAGAATCCCCTAGTCAGTGTAGGCATTGGGGAATTCTGGGAATTACGATACCGGAAAGACATTTTTCCTACGCTCAGGTCTAGTGTCCTGTTTTTCAAAAGCAAGAAGCAAATTGCTCACTCTCTGTCTTGCAATACGTAGGACATCAGAATGAAACGAAACAGCCGTGGATTCGAGGCAGGCAAAAAGAAAATTCACTTTCACACCGCAGGCTGTCGTTAACCTGTGGAACTCTCCGCCACTGAAAGGGATGGTGACCACCCCTGATACAGGTGTCTTTAAAAAGGGTGGTGGGATTTACGATGAATGCAAGGAGGCACAAGGGCGGGAGTGGGGATCTAGCATGCCTGCGCCCGGTATCGTACATCTGGCTTCGGTAGGAGCCTATCTCTGAACATCACTAATTTTCTATTTTAATATTCACTTTTTGCAAGTTGTTAAACTGCGCTGTTGTTTTAAATTGTGAGCCGCTTTGAGTCCCAATTTTGGGGAAAAAACGGGATACAGATAGCATTGACTCCCTACCTCTGGGGCTCCCAGTGGGGCAGTGGGTGGTGGAGAAACAGGCACAGCTTGGAGAAGTTCCTTTTTCAGACTTGGAGAAGTCCCTTTTTCAGACTCCCCATTTCCCATCCTTACTCTCCTTCCGTCAGCAGGGAAAAACATTTTTGTGCCATCGGGCTTTTACAAACTGACGAAGGTTGCTCTTTTTAATGCTGTTTGGTTTTTTTAAGAGCTGTAAGTCGTCTTTTAATGCGTTGCAATATTTTTAAGGTGTAATATTTTTAACTGCATGAGTTGTTTTAAATCTTATATTTATGCTTTCATGAATGGTTGGTATTGTTTTTAATTTGTATTGTTTTAAATATGTTGCTAGCTGCCTTGAGTTGCATTATTGGGAGAAAGGAGGGATATAAAGGAAAATAACTATTATTATTATTATTACTATTATTATTATTATTTCTCCGACTCCCAGCCACCCAGCTAACTGGTACAGCCCGGTTCTGCCCTTTGGGGCCAAGTGGGCCCCTGTTTCTCCCGTCTGGAGGGGACCCAACAGGCGCTCACGGATCGTTCCCCCCTTCTCTTCTCTTCCCTCCTCCTCCCCCGGCAGCTCTTTGGGGTCCTTGCTCTGCTCGTGGCTCGATGGCTACCCCGAAGACTTTGCTGGCCTGGAGCCCGCCTTGCAGGACCAGCTCCTGGGGCGGCTGCGTTGGGCCCTCGGGAGCAACTCGGAGCCCGAGAAGACCCTGCTGGCCTCCAGAGGGAGGGAGGGTCTGCCCGGAAGGATCCCAGAGGACCCCACGGAGTACGCAAGCGTCACGGAAAACGGCGAGGGCCAGCGGGACCCCGACCCCCACTACATCCTGGGGTTGCAAGCGGAGGATGTGGCCGCCCACCTGACTGCCACGGATGCCGTGAGTGCCGTGGGCCGTGGGGGGGTGCGTGGGAGAAATTCCTCGGGGGGGGCTCCCACTTGGCCTGGTGGAAAGTCCTGGGTTCGAGAGTCCATTTCTGCCCTTTCTAAATCTCAGCCCACCACCGAAGGGGAGAATGCCTCAGAATCTTCTTGCTGCTTCTGAGTGTCAAGTTTCGAGTTCAGGTTTATTCTGCGTGAGCCAACCAAAAGAAAAAAAAAACCAAACAAACCAATCGTGTATCCAAACATAATTAAGATAAAATAGTTGAATTAGTCATAAAAGCATACAAAAAGGGTCTGAGATTATATCTTATTGTCAGATAGGTTGAAAGGTTCTCTCTTTGCCAGGGGTAACTTGAGGTACTTGGCCGATCAGTAGGTACGGCTAAGTGCCGGGGTTTTTTTCTTTTCATTTTTGAGATAGCAATAGGAGGGTCAAGGTACTGAGTTCTTAAGTCTGAATATGAAGAATATTCCAGGGGGAAAAATTGCATGAATTCTGCATCTTACTACAGCCACATGGGCACTGAGTTCTGGTTATCAGAGAATGGGGTTGGTCTAGCTGACCACAAGGTATCCCTTGCAACTCTCCAAAATTTAATTTTGCAGCCCAAAATTGCCTGGTGAAACCGTGAACAGCTCCCTCAGGGCCGATGCATCATTAAAGAGCTATCTGATATGTCATTTTTCTCTAAATAAATACATAAATGCTTCCTAATTGAGCAGCTCCACCCTTTCTTTTGCTTTTTTTTTTTGTTTCCCACTGGGACACTGGGGCAGGTCTGGGGAGACAGCAAAAGTCTGGAAAAGTTCCTTTTGCGGGGCTGACAGTCCCCCAAATCTCTACAGGTTGAGTTTCTCTTATCTGAAATGCTTGACACCAGAGGTATTTCAGGGTTTTTTTCCTCCTGATTTTGGAATGTTTGCATATACATAGTGAGATTATACGCCGTTCTTTCAGTGGAGCTCTGCTGTTTTGTCTCTCCTCTTGCCTTGTTCCTGTAAAAACTTACAGAGGCTCACTTGGGAATCACACACACTGCTCACAAAGAGGGGGGAAAAGACCCCAAGCCGACCGAGAGACTTTGCAAGCGGCGTGTGGTTGATCTCGCACGAGGCTCCATAATTCCCTCCTGTACCCTCCAGGAAGGAGACTGGGTTCCCTTTTGCAAAAATTTAGGCTTTTGGAGCATTTTGGGTTTCTGGAGAAGGGACCCTCACCCTGCATTTGAATAAGTCTTGTGTATAAGTTTTGCGTGATAGAATAACTCAGTTTTCTGTCTTTCATTTTTTTCTCAGTGTTATTGATTTACTTCTCTTGCATTCCGGTGTTTTCATTCCTTTGCTTTAATTAATTGGAATTAGGAAAAAGAACGCATTCTCTCCAGCCAGCCCGTTTGGCCCAGTTTTGGATAAGCGGGCTGAGACGGGCCTTTCCGTCCCTCGCTTTTTGCCGGATGGAGGACGGTGGGCCTTTTGGTCTTCTCCCTCCAGCTGGGACTCCGGGCAGCCCACAAATATCAAAACGCATCCAGCTAAAGACACGGAATAACATTTTAAAAGAAATGCTCACAAAATCTAGGGGTCCTCTCTGTCCATTGCTGGTTTACCCGTTTCCAAAAGGCACAAAGGGGACTTTGCACGTGGACCAGAGCTCTCCTGCTTTGCCTGCGTGCATGTTTTAACTTTATTTCTTATCATTATTATTATTATTATCATTATTCTTCTTGGTCACGACGCCTGGCTCTTGCCGGAAATTCCCTCTCGCAGTAAAATGCTGCTCGTGGGGTTTGGACGGCTCGTGATTTAAATTGTGCTTTTAATGTTGTGGGTTGTTGTAAATGCATTGTGGCAAGTGCTCCCGTTGGAGAGCAGAAGCACAGACTGTTCTTCTCTTTATAAATTGTAATAAGTGAGTAAAATGCCCTCTGGGCCCAGCATTAAACGCCAGCCTCTGGCCACGTTGCACATGCCGGCAGAACGAGGAATGGGCTGTGAGTGTGTGTGTTGGTGTGTTGGTGTGCGTGTGTGCAACCATTAGACTGGTCCTCTCCTTGCTGTCCTGTCGGCAATTTTTTAAAAAAGTTATTTACAATCAAAGGAATACCTGTCTACAAAAAAAAAGACAAGAAAAATTAAAACGCCAACACAATACTATCTCATACTGAACGGAAAAGTTAAACGCTAACTTACTAAAACACAGAAATGACCAGTTTTGTAAGAAAGAAAAAATTAAAAAAAAAACAACCTCACGTTAATCTACCACTACAGAGACAAGTAAGTAATCCTGCTAGAATTACTGGTGTCTGCAGCCACAATTTATTGCACCGTTGGATTTCTCATTGCCCAAAAAGTCCTTAGACTGTTTCCAGTCTTTCAAACAATCTTCATCTGGCTTTTCCTTTAAAACCCGCATTAGTTTGGCCATTTGGGCCAACTCCGTAACCTTCACAAGCCATTCTTCAATCCGTTTCCAGGCTCGCAAACGGTATTCTTGCTTCTGTTATCCTATGCAGAAGAAGTAATCCATATTTACTACTCAAATCTAAGGAATGCCTATTTTTGAAAGCAGGGGTTTGCCAGACGTTCTCCATCCGGCAGCTGTTTTTGCTCTTTCCCCCATTTTATAGTCTCGTATATTTTGATTGCATGCACCAGTTGATGTGCTTCATATGATATTGTATTTTTTTTTCTGCATTTTTTCTGTTTAGTTTGTTTTACAACTTTCTTTCCTCTGTGTTTGTGTGTATATGTACATATATTATAGATTGTGCACCTCTGGAACGGCCCCCTGGTTTTGGTTGTCTTACTTGTGGGGCACCAGGTACAATATAATATGTTGTAATGATCGCAGATCACTGCTTATTGTACGTTATATTATCAGTCCTTATTATTATCTTTATTTTTCTAGTAAGGCCCCCCCCAAAAAAAATTTTTTTTAAAGAAAACACAGCTAAAAATCAGGGAATCCAAAAGTCAGAATGCAAACGAAATGATCAAATAAGGATTAAAATACATAATTAAAACACAAAAGATTTGGAATTTCTGCCTGGCAGCTCCTTGCATCCCCCAGGCTGGTACGCATGGATGTTGTTATATGAAAATAATTATGATAATAGCAGTAACGAGCAGCTTTCCGCCCCTCCGGGTCTCCTCTCTTTGCTGCCAGGACCTCTTCCTGCGCCTCGTCCCCCACGAGTGCCTGGGGTCGCTGTGGTCTCAGCGGGACAAGAAGGGCCACGAGGGGGTCTGCCCCACCGTCCGGGCCACGGTGGCCCAGTTCAACCTGGTGGCCAAGGCGGTGGTCTACTCCTGCCTCGGGGACACGGGGCTGAGGGCCGCCCAGCGGGCCCGGCTCCTGGAGAAGTGGATCCGGGTGGCGGAGGTGGGTTTCTGGACCGGCGGTCGGGGGCGTGAGGGAGGGCAGGGGAGCGGGGTCTTTCTGGGACCCCAATTGTGCCATTCCCACCCCTGGAGGCCCCCACTCGGAGATGCTTCCAGCGCCAAATCAAAGCATGTCTGTTTGTTAACACCTTGTTGCTCTCATCCCAACTTGCACCTGCGCTATACTTTATTTAAACTTTTTTTTAACTGGTTTTAAATTAGCTGTTTTTTGAGTGAGGAGTGATTTCCTAAACTTTGAGTCGTTTGAATTTAGGATTATTTATTGTCTTAAACTGATTTCATCACACATCGTCGTGAAGTCCTCAGGTACCGCCGAGGATATAAATAATTTGCCCAGGTTCAGTGGTCATTGTTATTTTAAATCGGCTGGTTTTCAGTGAGAAATGATTGCATGGATCTTTAGTCTTTCAGAATTAGTGGTTATTTATTGTCTTAAACTGATGCTATCCTACACAGCCATGCGATCCTCAGATGTAGGATGGGATATAAGCATTTTAATGAATACAAGAATGAATTTTGGGGGTCTCCCCTCATCTGTCTCTCTCTCACCTTCCAGGAGTGCTTCCTCCTCCGAAACTTCTCCTCGCTCTACGCCGTCGTGTCCGCGCTGCAATCCACCCCCCTCCACCGGCTCAAGAGGACTTGGGAGGAAACGTCAAGGTTGGACCCCCCCCCAATTACGGGCAGCCCTTGGGTTGAACGTGGCCTCAGCACCACCAGTTTGCAGCCCCTGGAAACCCCCAATCCCTCAAAAAGAATTAAAGTTTTGCACACATTTTTGGGTAGTTTTTATCCCAAACTGGCTGAATGAGCTGAAAACCAGCCAAATGTGTGTCAGATTACTTCCCCCATCCTTTCAAAGCCCCTCCAATCCCCCAGCCTTCCCAAATCAACTGAAAAGTGACCAAAATGGTGGCTGTAAGTGATGCAATGCCGTTTCCAGTCTGTTGAGTGGGGGACTGGTCATCAACTCCTTTGCTTCTGACCCTCCAGTTAGTTTGAGACTCTACCTCCCTGAAACCTTACAATCATAAGTTGAACATGAGCCAGCAGTGTGGTACTGCAGCAAAGAAAGCAAATGCTATCTTAGCCTGCATGAATAGAACCATAGTTTCCAAGACAAGGGAAGTCATTGTTCCCCCATATTCTGCCTGATCTGGCCTCATCTGGAGCCCTGCGTTCAGTTCTGGGGGCCTCATTTTAAGAAAAATAGAGACAAGTTGGAGCGAGACACAAGACCCCTTCCAACTGTATTACTCTAGGATTCCCATTATCCTTGCCCATGGGCCTTGTTGTCTGGAGCTAGTGTTGGTGTCCCAAGTATATCTGGAGGGCCCAGCCCGCTGCATTAGGGACTCCGTGGGGAGGGTCTCTGTCTCCAGGCCTCCCTCCTTTCCCCGCCTCTGACAAGTCCTGAATCTTCCCCATGGCCACTGTGAGGGCCAACCTGGGAGCCCTTTTAGATGGGGACGGGAGGGGGAAGGGGGAGGGAATTGCAACTGGTTCTCCCTCCCCATCTGCAACTGGCGAGCAGATGCTGCTGTTGGTGCCGGTGGGGATGTTGCAAAATCACACGTGGAGACGTCTGTCTCTTGCAAGAGGGACATGGAGATCCAGAAATTGTGTGGGGAGGTTGCAAAGACTTTGATGTCCCACCTGCCGTTTATTCCAGGGACTCCCCAAGGAGACCCACCTTAGGCTGGGCGCCCTGGTTCCCTGGAACGGGAGTGGTTGCATTTAATTTTGCAAGAAGTTTGGGGTCTCCGTACCATCCAACCCTCCCAGTATGGCAGGGGCAGCCCTGATTACTCCTCTGCCATCCCACTTTTTCAGCTGCTCTTAAAACGTCCCAGTTTCATTTGCCCCCTTTGTCCTTAGCTTTCCTCCATTGCTGCAAACTGAATTCTGAGTGCAGAAGTGCTTTTCACTCTGTTAACTCAGAAGGGGAGAGACGAGGAAGAAGCCAACTCAGTGTCACATCAAAAAAGACAAAGACCCCCCCTAAGTTTGTGCCGGGTGCCCCCAAAAGACTGACCACCAATTGAGTGTCTTCCAACAGAAGCTTTTATTGATTTACTGCGCGCTAAAGGCCCTGGGCCCTCAGGCAAATCCAGAACCCAGGCAAAGGGTTTGCAGTCCTTTAAATGCACTTTTGCCAACAATTGAAACCTTATTTGCTTGGTTACTAGTCCATGATCTGTTACTTGGTTGGTTCCCGAACCATCTTGGGTCCCAATTCCTGGAGAAAGGCGGGCCACAAATTCAATAAACAAACAAACAAACAAACAAACCCCACAAAGCCAAACCTGATTGGTTAATTCATAAGCTGTCACTGGCACACCCTTCTTGCTTCAGCTCCTATTGACAATTTGGCTTCTCTTCTCAGCCTGTATCAGTTTGCCTTCTTCCTGGCTTTATCAACTCGGGACGCTTTGATCTTCCTCGTTAGGGTATAATTAACGCAGAGTCCACTCTTTGGCTCATGTTACTCTCCAGGTGTCTGTTTGCTCCTTTCCCCTCTGTGAACTTGTTCTTGCAGTTTCAGTAACTTCCATTGTCTCGTGATGAATGAATGCACAGATTTATTTCTGTCCAGACCGGAACGCGGTGGAATCCCGTCTCTTCTCCCTCATTAATACGGGTGGAGCCTCCCTGACCTGGAAATCCAGAAACCCAACCTTTTTCCCACCAGCTGCCCGCTTCTGCCTGTGAGGCGGCGGAGCCTCTCTCCTGCTTGTTCGCCTCAAAGGCAGAAGCGGGCGACTGGTTGCAAGAGAGAGACCGAGGAGCTGTGAAATTGTGGGAAGCATGCGTTCGCACCAAGCACGACGCTTGGGTTCCTGCCATTTCACACATCCTGACCTCCCATCTCGTGCACAACACAAATATAGTACCTAAAATATGTACTTATTTTGGAATATATAGTCCAAAATATGGAAGGCTCCTGGTCCCAGGCGTTTCGGACAAGGGAGGTTCAACCTAGCCTCTCTTCTCTTATGGGGCTGGGCTAGGAGGTCTCTTTGGCCAAATTGCTAACACACCTGATGACAGGATCAAAATTCAAAAGGACCTGGACAGATTGGAGAGCTGGGCCAAGGCTAACAAAATGAATTTCAACAGAGAGAAATGTAAGGTCCTACACTTAGGCAGAAAAAATGGTATGCAGAAATATAGGATGGGGGACAGGTGGCTGGATAGCAGTACGTGTGAAAGGGATCTAGGAGTCTTCATAGACCACAAGCTGAACATGAGTCAGCAGTGTGATGCGGCAGCCAAGAAGGCCAACGCAATTCTTGGTTGCATCAATAGGAGTATGGTGTCTAGATCGAGGGAGGTATTGGTACCACTCTATTCTGCATTGGTTAGACCTCCTCTTGAATACTGCGTCCAGTTCTGGGCACCCCAATTCAAGAAGGATATGGATAAGCTGGAGCAGGTCCAGAGGAGGGCAACCAAAATGGTGAGGGGGCTGGAAGCCATGCCCTATGAGGACAGACTTAGAGAGCTGGGTATGTTTAGTCTGCAGAAGAGAAGGTTGAGAGGGGACATGATAGCCATGTTTAAATATTTGAAGGGATGTCATGTCGAGGAGGGAGTGGGCTTGTTTTTCCTGCTCTTGAGACCAGGACAAGGAGCAATGGATGCAAGCTGCAGGAGGGGAGATTCCGCCTGAACCTCAGGAGGACTTTCCTGACGGTCAGGGCTGTCCGGCAGTGGAATGTGCTGCCTCGGAGTGTGGTGGAGTCTCCTTCGTTGGAGGTTTTTAAGCGGAGGCTGGATGGCCACTTGTCGGGAGCGCTTTGAGGGTTTTCCTGCATGGCAGGGGGTTGGACTGGATGGCCCCTGGGGTCTCTTCCAACTCTACATTTCTATGATTCTAAATGCCATGGGGGCTGTCGCCTGACCCAACTTCTCTCTCGCCGCCCCCAAATCCCGCCCCCCAGGGACTGCCTCCGCTGCTACGAGGAGCTCAGCGCCATCTGCTCCGAGGAGGACAACTACAGCCAAAGCCGGCGGCTCCTCTTTCAGGTATTTGGGGTCCGCTCAAGACTCCGCCGATTCCTTCCAAAATGGTGACGGTCTGATTTCTTGTGGCAATGAGTCCCGCTGTGCACTGTGCGGGAGAAGAACTTCCTTTGGAGAAAAAAGCAAGGCCAGATCCAGGGACGGTTTCAGAATGTTTCAGTGCGTTAAATTATTTGGTTGTTAAAACGTAGATGATTAAAAAGCTCATTGAAGCAGAAGGAGTTGGTTGCAGCTGACTCTCCCTCCATCACAAAACAATCTGATTTGATTTTTTCATAAGGTTTTGGGTGGCTACTTATCAAAAATGCATTTTTTTACTCCTCTGGGGGCCATTTTAAGCCCATGGGAGACCTTTTTTAAAATCAGGAAGCGGTTTCCAGGTTGGCTTAAAAATATGGCCAAAAAGAGATTTGATTTTTGGGGTGAGGGATTAGTGGCCCTCTTGCCCCTCCCGGTTGCCGCTACCCAAAATAATCTAGGAATTGCCAGATCTTCTGCTTGCTTTGGATTGCTTCCATGACTCATGCGTGCCCTCCAGCTATCCCGATTTGGTGGGGACAGTTCCAATGAATGCTCTGCCGTCCCATTTTTTTCAGCAGCATTTAAAGTGTCCCAGTTTCTTGCTCCTCTTCCACTTTCCTCCAGTTGCTGCAAACTGAGTTCAGGTTGCAAGAGCGGTTTGCACCCAGGGAAGGGAACAGACGAAGCAAAGTCTTGTCCTTCCCCGTTGCTTTGCTTTTGTTTTCTTTTTTTTTTCTGGCATCGCCAAACTTCAGTACATGCATTTCAGGGGTTTTCCCTGCATAAAATTGTAGTTGTGTGCATTCTCGTTTTGTAATTTTGGCGATCTCGGACCACACGCTGATGTCGCTCGGCCGTGTCTGATTTGGTTTTCATCTAGGAAAGGCTGGCGAGTTTGCCAACAGTACCCAAACTGAGGGCTGAATTTCTCCTTAGTGGTGGTTTTAATGCTTTCTAATTAAGCATGGTTTTTGTTGAACGGCCCAGTCGTTTAATTTTCTTCCAGTTACTCTGGGGTGTTCGAGAGAGTAGGAAAAGGTTGATAAACAGAGACTAGAAGCAATGAATTGAAAGCAATTCAATTGCAATGAATTAAATCTCAAGAATTAAAAGTAATCAAGTCTAAAGAAATTAAGAGTAATTCAGTTGCAGTCATAGAATCATAGAAATGTAGAGTTGGAAGAGACCACACGCCCACCCAGTCCAACCACCTGCCATGCAGGAACACTTTCAAAGCAATGAATTAAAAGTAATTCAGCTGCCTGTAACTAGTTACCTTCCCAGGCTAATGAGATTGTAATGAACTCACAAACCATGTACAGAATAAGAATGAAGTTACTGTAACAAGTAACAGTATGTAGTTACTTCTGAAAGTTTCTTTTAAATGGCATTTTGCTGGCACTTTTGAGAGAAAATTTTAAATGTTTTCTACACTTACCAATGCTTAAAAAAAAACGGAATGCGAAACAATAGAAAAGCATCAGGAGGGTCAACAAACCGGCACGACAAGTTCCTTTTTTTCCATCTTTGCAAAAAGTAACCCGAACAGGCTGCCTTCTCAAACACAGTAAGAGGTTAAAGTACTTTTCCAATTTCAGTAAATTATTTACTGAGTTCCTCCAAAATGTTTAGGCACATGGTTGTTAGATAAATTAATCTGCTTTTAATGCCTCATACTATATTTTCGTTTTTGTTGTTGTTGTGTGCCTTCAAGTCATTAGAAGACTTACGGCGGGCCTAATGGGAACCTATCATAGGATTTTCTGGGGCTGGGAGAGCGTGGCGCACCCCCCCATGGTGGGTTTCCGTGGCCGAGCGGGGAACCAAACCCAGGTCTCCGGGGCCGTAGCCCCAAACCGCGACACCACGCTGGCTCTTAGTATGTTTTCAGTCCAGTGAAATTATTTTTACTATGTTGAATTTTTCTTTTTAATTTTATTTGAATCATTTGAATATATTGAGCTAGGAGTCCAGGGGAACACACTTCGAATCCCCTCCGCTCAGCCGTGGAAACCCACTGGGTGACTTTGGATAAGTTTCCCACTCTCTCGGCCTCAGGGGAATGTCAGAGTTACCTCAAAGTCACAAAATACAACAACGGATGAATGTATTAATAAAAAGGCTGGATGGCCACCTGTCCGGAGTGCTTTCACGGTGCAACTCTAGGATTCTAGGATTCTGATAAATAAGCAAATAAATCATTCAGTGCACACCTGTTGAGAAGCCCCACTGTGTTTAATACAATTGCCCCACATTCTGCCTGTCCCGTTATATCTGGGGAGTCATTGCAAGTCACACTCTCTCAGCCTCGGGGAGAAGGTAACTGCATCGGAACAAGGCTTGCCTTGATAGCTTTGTCGTAGGGTCACCGGAAGTTGGAAATGACTTGAAGACAGCCGGTGGCAAATTCATTGTGACCTTCTTGGTTCCGAGATGGGTGGCCACGGGGAGAGGGCAGTGGCCATTCGAGGCTAATTCTTCCTTTCTCTTTCTGCCTTCCCTTTTTCCTCTCTCCTGCCCCCAGGAAGGGGCACCCCGAGGGTCCGGCACGGACCCCATCCAGCGGAGACATCAGCGGAAGTCCCTGGAGCAGCGCCCAGCGGTAAGTGGGCTGAAGAAGTGGCTAGTCCTGGCCCCTGGGCAACCTCCAGACAGTTTGGGCCACAGCTCCCACAGGCCCTTGCCGGCTGGGGATGATGGTAGTCAGAGTTCCAAACATCTGGAGGGCCCCAGGTTGCCTTTTGGGAACCAGGCTGGGCTGGGTTTATTCTAAGCTTTTCATCTTGAAATGTGAATTACCTTGGAGGTAAAACCGGTTGATATAATGGGTCTACTCTAGCTGGAACTAATGGTAAGATTTAGACTACTGCCTTCTGTTCCTTGTTGATACTATTGTGTAATTGTGGTCTGCCAGTGTCATCTTTTTATTTTCAGTCATTTAATGCAAGGTGTTTTTAAGTAACAGTTGTATGCCCAAATAGACACACACACCCCAGAAATAAAATGGGACATGCACAAGTTCATCAGTTGAACCGAGAAGAGAGATTTGCATTGGATGATACATTGACTAAATGCTAGGAAATAACATGTGTTAAATGCATTTGAAATTCTGTATTTACTCCTTTAAAACGACATGTCACTTTCATCATAATCCGAATTTCGTGTAGTGGAGACGATGCCAATCCTGACTCTCTTGGATGAGAAAATGGAAGACCCAGTAACAATTTCTTTAAAAATGCCCTTGGTTCAATGTTGACCGATGCCCAAGTTTTTGCCGCCTCGGGATCCCAATAATATACTGTTAGTGTCAGATGAAGGCCGTGGGGCAAACCCCTTTGGAACAAATCTTGCCAAGAAAACTCAGTGACAGGGTTGCCGCTAAGTCAGAAATGACGTGAAGGCACACCAAAGCAACAAAGAAGTTGGTAACAGCAGTTGTTTTTTAATGTGCCATTTCTTTCTCTTTTTTTCTGTGGCCGTTTCCGCACTAGAGTGTTATAGTGCTATTATTCCACTTTCAACTTCCTATGGAATCCTGGTTGCAAACCCCAGGATTCCACAGGGGGCTAAGAGTGGAATAATGGCACTATAACACTCTAGTGTGGAAAGCCCCTGTTGCCAAGCGCGTATCATCTGGTTTCCCCCTGCGTGTTTTATTTGGCTGCTGGAAAAGACGTGTCTGGCTGGACATTGTGATAATTTGGGTCGGAATGATAGCTGGGGCAGTGGGCTCAGCTTCATGACCTCCCGACCTCTCTTCCCTTTCCCTTCCCCAAATATCCAGGGGGTGGTCCCTTACCTCGGCACTTTCCTGAAGGACTTGGTGATGCTGGACGCGGCGACAAGGAATCGGCTGAAGGTAAGCGAGGGGGAGCTGAGAACCCCTCACCCAAAAGGGGTGCAGGCAGCTCCCTGACCCCAGGGACCCTCCCTGCCCCAATAGCACCAGCCTCCTCGGACGGGGTGCCCCCTGCCTGCTTTGGAAAGTGGCTGCGGTGCAGTTCTGCTTCATATCCTACGAGGATAGGCTGCGGACGAGGCTGAGACCAAGAATCCCCAAGGGGGTGCATGAAGATCTGTGCCCCCCGTGCCCCCCTACCACATATATAGGGACACCATCTGCTTGCCTGTTTCCTTAAATTTCCCCAAGGCAGCCTACAGAACAGGGTATCCAGGCAGTAAGAAAATCAACATTAAAAGAGTACCGGTTATAGACTATGTCTGCGCCTTCCTCTTTAATAATAATATAATATTTAATAAAATGATATTTCCAAAGCCTGGGAGGGGTGGAGAGTTTTGTGCACCCTGCAGTGTGGCCCACAGTGGTATGACAGGGAGAAATTCAACTGGGGAAGCATTCCCTCACCCACACGGACATGTAATGATGGGAAAATGCTTCTCGCACGAGAGAGGGCTGTGACAGGCAGAAATTCAACTGGGAAAGCATTTCCCCACGGTCACGGAGATGCAACAGTGAAGGACATTTACTCTGCTGGAGAAGGCTGTGTGAGACAGATGGTGTGGCAGGCGGAAATTCAACAGGTGATGAAGACACAGTGGGGATGGCGTGGCCTTAGGAAAAAGTGCCAAACGTTGGAGCTTCTCCGCTGGAGGCAGCCAGCTTTGCAGTTACACAGAACTCTTCCTAAGACAGGATTAAACTGCCCTGGTTTTGGATTCTTGAAACGCGGGTGTTCAGTGTTTCTGTTATGGATAGAGCCCACAGAATGAGAGGGTCTTGGGGAGGTCTTTTCTAGCAAATTATTTGCCTTTCCACGCTAAATCCATCCCTCTGCTTGTTTCAGAATGGGTACATTAACTTCGAGAAGCACCGAAAGGTACCTGCGTGAGAAGGGGGGAGGAAGGGGGGCTTATAAGGAATGCAGGGGACCCCCTTGCTGGGGAGGGGGGGACCCTTGCTCTGGAGGCTAATGGCTCTTCCGTCTACCCTCCCCAAATCCTATCCCAGGAGTTTGAGATCCTGACTCAGCTGCGCCTCCTGCAGGCCAACTGCCGCAACTACACCTTGAACCCGGACCCGGCTCTGCAGGGGTGGTTCCGGCGCCTTCCCAGCCTCAGCGAGACCCAAAGGTGGGAAAGAGGAAAACTGACGGGGAACAGACCTATTCCAAAATGCAAGTGATGTTGCGCCCTTCGGATTTTTAAAACCAGTTCCAAGGGGTGAATGATACAGTCCTTTATGCAAAGTGCCTGGGGCCAGACGCGTTCTGTACTTTTCGGATTTTATTCGGATTTTGCAATAGTTGCACATATGCAATGAGACACCTTGGAGACAGAACACAAGTCTAATCATGACATTCGTTGGTGTCTCAAATGCACCTTAAATTGTCCATTTTAATTGTTATAAATTGTACACCGTTCTTTTGAGGGGGGTCCGTGCTCTTTTGCCCATCCTTCTCCTCCGGTCTCCTTCCTGTCGGGAATTACAATTAATTGCTTGGGAGCTTGACCCTCACGTTCCCTTCAGGAAGAGGACTGGGTTCCACTTTTCAAACGTTTTGATTTTTGGAGGTTTAGCAGGTTCTTAGACAGTGAGCGCGTCCGAACTGGTTAAAAAGTCCCAGATTTAACCCAGTATAAAATGGGAAAGAACAGCAGCAAAATCTGGGGCTTTTTAATCAGTTTGGGTACACTCAGTCTCCAAGAACCTGCTAAACCATTACAGTATCCCTTGTCTGGAAATCCAAAATCCGAAAACATCCAGAAACCTAACGTTTTTGCCACCCACTTCCACCTTCGTCCCTCCTGCTCGTTCACCTCTCGGATCCTTATAACAGAAAACGAAACGTGGAGCTGGAGAGGGGGGCCCGGATCCACGAAACGGCAGGAATCCGGACGAGGTCTCTTTGGCACTCCCGCACCTTTCTTTGTGAGCTCTCCGGACACCCCCTGTGGAGTCCCATATTTTATGTACATGCAAATACAGGTATTCCAAAATCTAGGGGGGGGGAAAACCCTGAAATATGAAACACTTCTGGTCCCAAAGCGTTTTGGATAAGGGAGACTCAACCTGTACCCCTAAACCCACTTGGGAAGCCGGTATAAAAATTCTCGGTGCTAAAAAGTGACAGAAAATATTCAAGGGTAAACAAAATGTGTATTTTGGATCTCCAAAATACATAAAATTGGAAGGAACAGGAGCAAAACCTGGGCCTTCGTGTTGTTCTTTCAATCAATCTGGACGCTCCAAGTGATCCCAAGATATTGGCAGAAACACCTCAGCTACCGAAGTCAGTGCTTTCCTGGACATGACTTGTTTGATGAAAAACTGGGGACCAGAGGCAGAAATAACGTGGAAAGAAAGAATAGGAGAAAGTTCCTAAACCCCAAAAGAATCAACATTTTCAGCCATCTTTTTGTCCTAAACTAAAAGTGTGCACAGCTGAACTGAACGAGTCAGGCTAAGGAGGCCTTGCAGAAGTAAAGGAAAACATTTTGAACCTTCTAGAAACCACTTGAATGCAGCCTTCCAAAATGCATTTTACTTTCCTCAGCCTCGACCTCCGTTTACTGCAGACACACTGCTGCAACCTAACACACCTTCACAATCCTCCGGGTGCTGATGCTGCTAAAGGAGCCTTCAGCTAGGCAGAGGACGAGGAAGAAAAGGGGAGCTAGGCAGACATGAAAAGGATTTGCAAAAAGGAACTTCTTTGCAGAGGCTTTCTTAATTGAGGTGTACCTGTAATTATAGTTGTAATAATAGGAAAAGGGTGAAGTACAAATAAAGGAGGGGGATAGAGTAGAAATAGGACGAATACTAATAATAATACAAGTTGAGCATCCCTCGTCCAGAAATCTGAAATCCTCCAAAATTGTCCACTTGGATGGCTGAGACAGTGACATTGCCTTTGCTTTCCGATGGTTCATTGTACCCAAACTTTGTTTCATGCACAAAATTATTAAAATATATTTTATAAAACTGCCTTCAGGCTATGTGTATAAGGTGAAACATAAATGAATTTTCATGTTTAGATGTGGGTCCTGTCTCCAAGATACCTCATTGTGTGTATATATATGCAAATACAGGTATTCCAAAATCCAAAAAAAATTCCAAAATCCCAAACGCTTCCGGTCCCAGGCATTTTGGATAAAGGATACTCCACTTGTAATAACAATAATTATTATTGTTTTGATGCCAAATGTTGTTGCTCCTCCTTTTTCTCTGCCATCCCAGCTACCAGCTCTCCTGTGCTATTGAGCCGCCGGTGGACGGAGGGACCCCCGCAAGACCCATGAAGCCCACCCTGGTGATCACCCACTGCACCGAGTGAGCACCCGCCAGAGTCTGGGGGGGGGCTGCAGGGCCTCTCTTCCTGCCCAAAGGCCAACGAGTCCAACCCCTTTCCTGCCAAATGCAGGAAATATCCCCACCCCTGCGAGGTGGGCCAGTCAGCTTCTATTTTAAGTCTTCAATGGCGGAGAATCTGCCATCTTCGGAGCCAAGCGGTGGATTCCCACATTCAGACCAGGGGGGAGCCCACTGCTCAGACACCTCCCTGCGAGGTGGGCCATCCCAACATCTGCTTCAGAACCTCCAGGGAGAGGAGGTTTTCCCATCAGGAAACTCCTCCTGGTGTTTAGTTGGGATATCTAGTCCAGCCCCCTTGGATGGAGAAGAACCCTCCATCTTCGATTCCCGCAGCGAAACTGGTCTCATTGCCAGAAAGTTCTTCCCAACATTGAGGAGGAATCTCTTCTCTTGTCATTGGAACCCAATGAAACTCCCTCTTGCGGAAGAACGGGGGCGGGGGCGCATGCTATTGGGAGGGGAAGGAGTTGTCCCCCCTCTAACGAGCTTTCTCCCTCTTTCTCCTTCTCCCTTGTGGGGGGAACGCAGCCTCCTCACCTCCCTCAGCGTGAGCTCCCTGGTGCCTTGGGACCGGCCCTGCTCCTCCAACCCGCCTCCCGACCTCCTCCTGCCTCCGCCGTCTGCCGCCACCGCCAGCCCGGGACAAATGCACCTCACTCAGGTGACCGAGGGGCTAGCAAGGGGAAGGGGGGAAGTAGCTTGTGGTTGTTATCTGCCATCAAGTCAACTTCAATTTGCGGACGAGAAACCTCCAATCCTCAACCACCCTGCTCAGGTCTTGCAGATTTGGGGACGTGTCATGTAGTCTTCTCTGCCAGAGGGTCCTAGAGCTGGAAGAGACCCCCAGGGCTACCCAGCCCAGCCCCTTTCTGCCAGGCAGGAAGGCACCATCCAAGCCCTCCCTTTGATAGATGGCCAAAGAAGGAAGAGACTCCGCCACACTCCATTCAGGCAAAATGGTAGAATCCACGGAATCCTTTGTCCTATCTCAGTCCAGGCGACACAGCTGATAACTCAAACAAACAAACCAAATAGCTCACAGCTCGTTGCTTACTTTTATTCGGTAAGCAGAAGGTCATAAATAGAGTCCAACAGAATTCCAAGGCAAGCGAGCCCAAAGTCAGTCAGTGTAATCCAAGGCCAGGCATGGAGTTCAGCAAGATATCCAGCAGTCAGGAAGGTCAGATAAGTGCTGACAACAACTGGAGGGAAGGGCAGCCCTTGTATAGGTCAGCAGCTTAATGCAGCTGCTGCCTAAGTAATTGCTGGCGGCTGTAAATCCTCTGAGATCAGTGCAGACTCTCTCTTTGTGTCTGTGCTCAGCAAAGGTGGGTACAGGCAAGTTATCTTCTGTTTCTCTGCTGGCCCCCCTATTCTGTTCGTGGCACTGTAGCCTCCTCCTGTACAGCGGGCCCTGGCATGTCCCCTCTTTCAGACTCTGAGTTGGAGTCCACGTTCTGGACTCAGAGCATGACACCCTTGGAAGGATGGATAAGACCACAGAGATGGAAGGGACCCCACTCTCAAACAGTCAAGAAGTTCTTCCTAAGGTTTAGGTGGAAACTCTTTTCCTGTAACGTGAACTCATTTTGTCTTCACGTCCTTTGGAGCAGCAGAAAATAAGCCCACTTCATTTTCCATGTCATGTTTGGTGATATCTGTGGTTGTGCGGAAGATGGTGTGGGTTTCTTCCCCCCCCCCCGCTCTGGAGACTGGGACACAAACTATTGGATTGAAATGACAATATTCCTAAATATTAGGAAGGAAATCTTGATGGTATGAGCAGTTCAACAGTGGAATACACTGGCTGAGAGTGTGTTGGAGTCGCCTTCTTTGGAGGGGTTTAACTTTTTTTTTAAATTTAAACTTTTTTATTTTGGGAGTGCTTGTCTATCCCTGCATGGCAGAATAGGGTTGGGATCTCTTCCAGCTCTGATTCTACGGAAGGTGCCTCTTTTTATTTCAACTCTCCATCTTCTCCCCTCCGTGCTAAACATCCCTCAACCATTCCTGAAAAGGGCTTTGGGTACCCAGGCCCTTTTTGGCTGCCCTCCTTGACTCTCCCATTCCTTCCCTCCAGCACACAAAGTGGCCCTCCGTTTCTGCCTTGGACACAGCTCCCGAAACCACCGTGCCCCCTTCCCCTGGGGGTCTGGTCCCTCCTCCCCCCAGGGGGGACATTCATCAAGGGGCACCGCCGCTCGGCTTCCTGTGGATCAGCCTACCCCGTGGCCCCAGCACCGGGGAGCACGTCGGCCTCGGACTGCCGGATCATCCGCGTGAGCATGGCGCTGCAGGATGGCACCCTCTACAAGAGCATCTTGGTGAGGGGCAACCGGGGGGGGCATTCCCAAAGGGCAGGGATGGGCACACACATGCAGTGGGCCCTTGGTGTCTGCCAGAGATTGGTTCTAAGACCCCCTGTGGATACCACAATGCATGGATGGTGAAGTCCCATTATAGACAATGGCATAGTAAAATTGCATCCCTTATATAGTATGGCAGACAACTCAAATGCATGCAGGAGAGAGGTTGAGAGGCTGCAAAATGATGGTGGTGGGGGAGCTAACAAAATGAATTTCAACAGAGCTATAGTGTTGTATGCCTACACTTTGACCAAAGGGCTTGGTGCGTGGCAAATCAAGGATTCCCGTTTTGGGGAAATATATATATATTTTCGAGCCATGGTTGGTTAAATCTGTGGCGCAGAACCTGTGGATATGGAGGGCCGAATGTACACACCACCCCTTAGTCCTTTTGCAAGAATTAGGACCCTACAAACCCCAGGAGGTTGGGATCGTTGCAACAGGAAAGATTTGGCTCTAAACAGCACATTCCAGAATGATACGGCCTAGCGCTGTGCTTCAGACCTGATTAATTGATTACTTTACAGGTTGAGTGTTCCTTCTCTGAAATGCTTGGGACCAGAAGTATTCTGCATTTTGGATTTTTTTCCTGATTTTGGAATACTTGTGTTTGCATATACATCCATAATAAGATATCTTGGGGGCAGGACTCAAGACTCAACACTGATTTTTTTCCCCCCTTTGACCCTCCACCAAGATTCTCATTTTGTCTAAATAAAGACAAAGAACATAACCGGAGGAAAGGGTGGGCAATAACCCTTCTAAGTTAAACCTGTTCTCTTTCTCAGCCTGCTGTCTCTCCCCAGCCTTGCCTCTCGTTTGTTTGCTGCTTGTGTGGTGCATGAAAAGCGAGGCTGGAAAGAGACCGAGGGTCTGCGAAATGGCCGGAGTCCAAGTGCAGCGCTTGATGCAAATCCATGCCCTTCTCCCTTTCACAGCTCCCAAGTCTCTCTCTTTTGTTGCCAGCCGCCCGCTTCTGCGTTTGAGGTGGTGGATGCGGTGCTCTGTTCGTTTTGTCTCTCAGATCCTCAGACTCTCTCTTTTTGTTGCCAGCCGCCCGCTTCTGCCTTTGAGGTGGTGGATGCGGTGCTCTGTTCGTTTTGTCTCTCAGATCCTCAGACTCTCTCTTTTTGTTGCCAGCCGCCCGCTTCTGCCTTTGAGGTGGTGGATGCGGTGCTCTGTTCGTTTTGTCTCTCAGATCCTCAGACTCTCTCTTTTTGTTGCCAGCCGCCCGCTTCTGCCTTTGAGGTGGTGGATGCGGTGCTCTGTTCGTTTTGTCTCTCAGATCCTCAGACTCTCTCTTTTTGTTGCCAGCCGCCCGCTTCTGCCTTTGAGGTGGTGGATGCGGTACTCTGTTCGTTTTGTCTCTCAGATCCTCAGACTCTCTCTTTTTGTTGCCAGCCGCCCGCTTCTGCCTTTGAGGTGGTGGATGCGGTGCTCTGTTCGTTTTGTCTCTCAGATCCTCAGACTCTCTCTTTTTGTTGCCAGCCGCCCGCTTCTGCCTTTGAGGTGGTGGATGCGGTGCTCTGTTCGTTTTGTCTCTCAGATCCTCAGACTCTCTCTTTCTGTTGCCAGCCGCCCGCTTCTGCCTTTGAGGTGGTGGATGCGGTGCTCTGTTCGTTTTGTCTCTCAGATCCTCAGACTCTCTCTTTTTGTTGCCAGCCGCCCGCTTCTGCCTTTGAGGTGGTGGATGCGGTGCTCTGTTCGTTTTGTCTCTCAGATCCTCAGACTCTCTCTTTTTGTTGCCAGCCGCCCGCTTCTGCCTTTGAGGTGGTGGATGCGGTGCTCTGTTCGTTTTGTCTCTCAGATCCTCAGACTCTCTCTTTTTGTTGCCAGCCGCCCGCTTCTGCCTTTGAGGTGGTGGATGCGGTGCTCTGTTCGTTTTGTCTCTCAGATCCTCAGACTCTCTCTTTCTGTTGCCAGCCGCCCGCTTCTGCCTTTGAGGTGGTGGATGCGGTGCTCTGTTCGTTTTGTCTCTCAGATCCTCAGACTCTCTCTTTCTGTTGCCAGCCGCCCGCTTCTGCCTTTGAGGTGGTGGATGCGGTGCTCTGTTCGTTTTGTCTCTCAGATCCTCAGACTCTCTCTTTCTGTTGCCAGCCGCCTGCTTCTGCCTTTGAGGTGGTGGATGCGGTGCTCTGTTCGTTTTGTCTCTCAGATCCTCAGACTCTCTCTTTTTGTTGCCAGCCGCTCGCTTCTGCCTTTGAGGTGGTGGATGCGGTGTTCTCTTCGTTTTGTCTCTCAGATCCTCAGACTCTCTCTTTCTGTTGCCAGCCGCCCGCTTCTGCCTTTGAGGTGGTGGATGCGGTGCTCTGTTCGTTTTGTCTCTCAGATCCTCAGACTCTCTCTTTTTGTTGCCAGCCGCTCGCTTCTGCCTTTGAGGTGGTGGATGCGGTGCTCTGTTCGTTTTGTCTCTCAGATCCTCAGACTCTCTCTTTCTGTTGCCAGCCGCCCGCTTCTGCCTTTGAGGTGGTGGGTGCGGTGCTCTGTTCGTTTTGTCTCTCAGATCCTCAGACTCTCTCTTTTTGTTGCCAGCCGCTCGCTTCTGCCTTTGAGGTGGTGGATGCGGTGCTCTGTTCGTTTTGTCTCTCAGATCCTCAGACTCTCTCTTTCTGTTGTCAGCCGCCCGCTTCTGCCTTTGAGGTGGTGGGTGCGGTGCTCTGTTCGTTTTGTCTCTCAGATCCTCAGACTCTCTCTTTTTGTTGCTAGCCACCCGCTTCCTCCGTAGAGACGACGGCTGCAGCGCTCTCAGATCTGAGAGACAAACTAGAAGGAGCACCACAGCCGTCACCTCAAAGGCGGAAGTGGGCGGCTGGTGGGAGGAAGTTTCAGGTTTTGGAAGGTTTCAGATTTCTGGAAGCAGAAGGCTCAAGCTGTAATTGATTAAAAACATGCAGCTCTCCTGAAGTCAGCAACCGAGGCAAATGATGCCCTTCTTTCCCCTGCAGGTGACGAGTCAAGACAAGGCTCCTGCTGTCATCGGGAAGGCGCTGGAGAAACACAACCAGGATCGAGGCCTGGCCCCCCAGTACGAGCTAGTGCAGCTTCTCCCGGACGGCCGAGGTGGGACATGTGGGGATGCGGAAGGGACGGGGAGGTGGGATTTTATTGGGGTGCAGGGGGAGCTGTTGAGAGAGAATGCCGTTTGGTAGGACATGCCGTGTGGTGCCCTGAAGATACTCCCTTACAGCCAAAGAATTTTAACAGATGCAGGAATAATTCTGCCAAGACTTAATGCAGGTGTTGTGGGATCTTAGGATTCTAGGGACCCCCAAGGGTCACCTAATCAACCCCCTGCCATACAAAGTATTCCTGTCTTCACCATGCTCTGTTGAAAGAACAGTAGAGTTTACCTACTCTGATGAAGTCCATATTCCCAATGTTTAGATGCAATCTCTTTGGAGTTTGAAGTCAGTAACCCATGTCTAGTCCCTGGAAACCATGAAGCCTTCTGAGGAGCAGCTGAGGGTGCTGGGGATGTTTAGAAATATTTGAAGGGATGGCATGTGGAAGGTGGAGCAAGCTTGTTTTCTCCTGCTCCAGAGACTGGGGCACGGAGCAGTGGCTTCAAACATTAGGAAGGATGTCCTGACCATAAGCACAGTTCAACAGTGGGGTCTCTTCCAACTCTGTGACCGTGATTCTATGAACCAGATTTAAAGTTCAGCACTTTAAACAGTACTCTACTCTGGTTCTCTTGGCTCAGTCATAACAGTTGAAAAATGGTATACGTGAAGAAAAAATGCAACAGCTAATGTGCTGAATTTGCATCATTAGAACAGAAATCAGAGTAATTTGAATAAACCACATAATGAACAAATGAGATGCCTGGGTTTGTGGAACTGGAATACAGCAACCCTAATTCGAGATTCCTTCTTGAAGTTATGGCTTGTTCTGCTTTTTGGTTTCTGCTAGAATTTCTGAGTGATGATAAAAGTAATGAGCATACAGGAGAAGCAATATGTGTGTCCTTGTTTTGGTGACACATAAGTTTTTTAAAAATAGTGTGAGAAGAACATTGGGAGACCAAGTTGTGTCCCTGGAATTGCTGACTGTCATCCCGGCAGCCCTCGTGAAAGATGGGTAATGACGGAGGCAGCTGGACGGAGGGCTGCAGACATCAGAGGAGGCGGAGGGGGAGAGAGGGAGTGGGGACGGGGCTCTTGAGGCTGACCTTGATGCACCGGGAGAAGCTGTTCTTCAGCAGATCCCCATCATAAACAGCTTTAAAGGTCAAAAACCAGCCCTTTAAAACTGAGAGCCTAATTTAGGAATGGAGGTGACAGACTCTGGAGAAATGCACATCCTCCAAAATGGAAACTGGAACCCGTGTGGCCGTGCAGTGTCGGAGTGTAGGCGGAAGTTCTCCATCAGGAGAAACAGACAGGAGAAGCTGAAAAAGCTTGTCCTTCAAAATTTATTTTAAAAGCAGCTGAAAAGTGGGGTGGCAGAGGGATTAATAGGGAATGTTTCTGCTGAATGGGGAAGTTTGGAGAGTATAGTTTCCCCAGCAGCCCTCTTTGAATCCACTGCAGTCTCCAGATTAGTATCAATGACAGCCCTTCCAGGAGGTCTTGACCGTATCTTAATCTGAGGACACGCAAAGGAGAGAAACTGCCAAGAACAGATAAATAGCTCCATTTGCTAGTAGTTTTGACCATTTGAGAACCTGGCCAAGGAGTTACCAAAACTGCTGAACACTGCCTGACAAATAGGTCCAGCATCTTGGAAAAGCCCCTTTTAATTTCAGGCTAAAACCCATAATTGATTCACTACTCCCCTGAGATGGAAGCCGCCAGCTCCCGCTGGGTAGGAGTGACAAAAGAAGACTATTTTAAATCATGTTCTAGCAAACATGGCCCTTGGTGGCATCTTTTGATATTTGTAAAGGGTGCATGCTCCCCTAAGATGCAATGTGTTTGTCCAGCGATCCAGGTTCTGCAAAGCTGGCTTGTCCTCTAGAACCGCTGAGGTCTCCCAGTGGGATTTCAGGAAAGGAAGAGCAAGGGAAGGTATTTTCTTTTTCCAAATCAGAAATCTCTTGAGCTTTGTTGTCTTTTTCCTCCCCCACAGAGCTGGCCTTCCCGACAACTTCCAACGTTTTTTATGCAATGAACAGCTCGTGCCAAGACTTCATGCTCCGAGGCAAGCGGCCACAAGAGAAACTGCACCCGCCACCGCCGCCACCCCTTGCTCCCAGGAGCCCCACGCCAAGGCGGGTGGAAATCAGCGCCACCTTCCCAAAGATCAAGGCCACCGGACGCAAAATTGCCAAGGCTTTCTTCTGACTGGCACCGGCAGCCGTCTTGGCTGGGTGACCTGAACCGGAACCCATCTCCAATGGGCACGAGCGGGCCGGGGCTCCGTCGCTTTGGCTTCTCGTCTCCTCAAAAGAGGCACCTGTATCGGCGGACGCGGAAACCTCTTCCCGGCCATGGGGGCGGCTGTTTTGACTCCGGAAGGAGGGACCCAACGTGTTTAGATTTTGGAGCCAGGGAAGGAATCGGTGCTGTGCAGGTGCGCCTGCGTGCATTGCCAGGACACCTCTACCGGAGAGACCCCAAAGCTGCACAGAAGACACGGTTTACTACTTTAAGAGCCAAAGCGTTTCCATTTGCGGTGCCTACCGTGCACTTCCCGTTGGCATCACTACCGACTTGCTGTTTCCGCCAAAGAGTGCCTGTCCGCTTTCCAGCCGGGGCTCCTCCCCAGCCGCATGCCTTAACTCTGGGACCGTCTGCAGTGTAACGCTGGAATTACCCCATGGTTCTGCAACCTCACTTCCTGCCTAGACAGGAAGCGCCCTCGCAGCTGTTACCAAAGCAGCCATTTTGCTTCGCCTAGGGCCGGCCCAGATGCTTAGCTCGTTAGTGCCTTCTTTCTGGTCTGTCCATACCCATGGGAAGGTATCCACAGAGCAGTCAGAAAAAATAGCACAATTAGGTGCATTGATACTTTTGCACATTAAGCTGACGCAATATAGGTGGAGCCTATTTTATCCTGTATTCCAAAATCCAGGAAAAGTCCAAACCATTTTGGATCAGGCAGGCTCAACTTGTACCAAAATGGTGTCAGAAGGTGGTCACCCAGTGGGTTTCCGTGGCCGAGCGGGGAATCGAACCCAGGTCACGCCAGGTCATAGTCCAGCGCTCAGACCACTGGGCTATACTGGCTTCTCTGCTGAGATGCAAAACGACCCAACCTCAACTGCTGCCCCCACCTCCTTGTGCAAAAGTCGGCATCACTCCATGTTGCTTCTTGGTGCAATTAAACACTAATTTTTTTAAAAAAAAATACACTACTGTACTGCATGAGTGTGGAAAAAGACTCCTGTCAGTTGGGATGGGTCTAACCTCCAGGTTTTTGGACTCCAGCTCCCATCAGCTCCAGCCACCTCGTTCAGGAGTCAGGAATTCTGGGAGCTGAAGTCAAAAACATTTAGAGGAACGGTGTTTAGGAACTGTTTCAACTGTTTTGTTGTAAAAAACAGCAGATGTAGGGTTTTTAAAATAGCCACGGTTAATCTGTACCCATTTACGGGGTTGGGGAGTTAAAATGCCGTTAGTATCCCTGTTGGGAACGATGGTTCCGTGTCTCTCCTGGACCCGTTCCCTTCCCAAGCGACCTGGTTGTTGCTGTTGCATGGCTTCAAGTCATTTACGACTTGCACTGACCCTATCATGGGGTTTTCTTGGCAAGATTTGTTCGGAGGGGAATTTCCCATGACTGAGGCTGAGAGAATGTGACTCGCCCAGCATCATCCAGTGGGTGAGCGGTGATTCGAACCCTGGCCTCAAGTCATAGTCTGATGCTCAAACCACGGAACCATGCTGACTCCTGCTGTGCAGCCTACAAAAAAAAAATCAATGGTGTTCCTTTTTCTCACACAAACACAACAGAACACACACTTTCCTCCCCGCCCCACCACTTGCCTCTCACTCTGTGTCACAGCAAAGCCAAAATATTTGAATATTGGAGCCTTCCTGTTAAATGCTATGTTTTGAATACTTTTTATGCCTTAGCATGAGGTCCCAAAGAGACAGACCTTGAACGGCTGATGCTGTCGAATAGCCGCACCTGTTGAATGGCTACCTGCCAAGGGAAAGGTGATGCGGGGATAATGGTCTCAGGAGTTTTCAAGACCTATAGAAGGAAGGGACCATTGGGCCTGTTCTGTGCCTCAATTTCCCACTCCTTTAGAAGGGAAAAAAGAAGATAATTTCACAAGATATTAAAATATTTTTGCATTGAGCCCTCTAAACGGAGGGACGGTGTCCTTTCTAGGAAATAAAAACGAAAGGAAGCTTTGTGATACAAAAGGTGGTGTTGTGTGTCCCGTAACTTTTGCAGCAGGGATAAGAGTGCCTCTGAGAATATGTAGAGTACTCTTGCAACTGCAATCAGCACTTAAGAAGCCTTGATCATGTAAGCCAGGGCTTCCCTGAGAGTGGAAATCTATCCACCGCCAGAAATACCCAATGCTTCTGGAGGAAACTGGAGCTCAGTTCAGGACGGCCTGTTTCGGGCTCCGGTTTCAGCATCTGCACGTGTAACGGAAGCCTCCCCGCCTCCCTCCCTCCCACTGGAAGGCTTAACTTTGGCTTTGCTTTTACCTTGATGTAAGCAAGGCTGTAAAAACAGAAAGCGCTGTGGACTTTACACAGAGAAACACCATGGCCTGCTTCCAGTGGCAGGGAGGCGCTCGCACCCCAAGCGCCTGGAGTGGGACCCTTGAGACCTACGAAACAACATCAAAAGAACCAGAGGCGGCCATGGAGGCTGGGGGCACAGCCCCCTATTCGTGGATCATTTGCTGCCGCCTCCACTGCAGCTGGACCCCATTTTTAATAAGGACTTTCAAATGTACTGCCTACTTTGCAAATGAATCCCCTGATAGAACTTTTTTGGTGTGATAAATATGGTTTGGGGGCCTAGCGATATTCACATTTTTCCTACTTCCACGGGGAATCCCACATCTGAAACCCTAGTGAATGTGGAGGAAAGATTGTGGCCATGTCTGCACTAGAGTGTTATAGCGCTATGGTTCCACTTTCAACATCCTATGGAGTCCTGGGGCCGGCCAGCCCCTCCAGAAACTGCAAGCCCCAGGATTCCATAGGATGTTGAAAGTGGAATCATAGTGCTATAACACTCTAGTGCAGACATGGCCTGTGTAACAAAAAGCACCCATTGTTGCAGAAATGAGAGAGAGAGCAATGAGATGACCCTAATTTTATTTTAAACAGAACAGCTAAAACCTAATAATACAGAAACCAGAGCACCCCCTTCCCTCCCACAGTCCTTCCCAGTCACCCATTTCCAGGCCTTGATGGTGTTCCTGCCCGACGAGGACCCCGGGGCTCCTTCAGGCCTTGACGGCCACCTTGGCCTGGGCCTTCTGGAACTCCTGCTGCAGCCGCGCCAGCAGCTCCCTCTGCTGCTCCGATTTCTTCTCGTACTCCTGCATCTGGGCCTCATATCGCTTGCTGCAAAAAGACACCGGACTCAGTCGCAGCAATTACACAGAAAAGAACCAACAACTCTTTTGGGAGGGGGATCTGTACACTTCCCTCGACTGGAGCACATACTCTTTTCTCCTCCCAGTGGCCTTATGCCCTGAGAAGGCTGGAGCCCATAATTCTGCCCCATAACCCCGCCGTTGGATAAATGGCCTCCTGCTTTTTAAGAAAGCAAGGAAAAACATTCCACTTCGACACAAGGAAGAAATTTTCTACTGTTGGTGGGCTCTCCCTTGGAGATCCTGAAAGAGAGGTTGGATTGGCAACTGTCAGGGATGCTTTGGTTGCGTCTTCCTGCCTGGCCAGGGGTTGGGCTAGATGGCCCCTGGGGTCCCTTCCACTTTTGTGATTCTAAGCTCAGTGTACTTTCATGCACAGAGAAAGAGAGTGAAAAGGCAGAGAGGCCCTTGCTGAAGGTGAAGAGGAAAGAGTCCTGTGTTGGGTCACCTTATCACAGAACTGGAAGAGACCCGAAGGGCCAGCCCGTCCAACTTCCATTCTTCCATGGAGGAAAAGACAACCAAAGCCATCCTGACAGATGGGCATCCAGCGTCTGCTTTAAAATCTCCAAAGAAGGAGACTCCCCCATCAGGCTCATCAGATTTCTCCAGAGAGGACAAGGAGAACTGTGTGCCCCCACCCCCGGTTCCTTGCTGCGTGGTCTCTCACTCCCATCAGCATCTGGGATTTGGGGACAGCCTGCTCCTAAACCCTTCAGTTGTGTGGCTTCTTCCACAGCTGGGCTTCGCAATTGGTTAGAAAATGCCCCAATCCTTCTCCCCTTCGCAGCTGCCATGTCTAGGGAGTGAGGTGACCGGGCAGCAGGGAAAGAGTCCCATCCCTCTGCATCAGAGGGAGAGACTGGGAGAAAGTTTTCTTCATGTCTCAGCTTCTCTAGCAAGCTACAGGGTCGCCCCATCTTGCCCAGTTGCCCCCTCTCTCCCCACTTGGCCATTTAATGCCCCCAGCTGTGACCCCACAGGGCTTGGCTCCTGCCCTGGAGGGAGAACAGGCACACGCAGGGAGGATTTGTGTGTTGCACCTGCCATCTTGGATTTCAACCGCTGGGTCCAGGCCCCCATCTGGACTCAGTTCCCTCTGCCTCTGGGCCAGGGAACCTGCTCCCCTTTTCCTCCTCCTCAGTTAAATGGCTCCACCTCGCCTCGTGTCCGAAGGTTGTGGTCAGAGAGGGCTTCTCTCATCTCTCGATCATTTGAGCCTGAGGCAACTGAAAGGAAGGCCTGTTCATAGAATCATAGAAGTGTAGAGTTGGAAGAGACCCCAGGGGCCATCCAGTCCAGCCCCCTGCCATGCAGGAACACCCTCAAAGCACTCCCGACAGATGACCATCCAGCCTCTGCTTAAAAACCTCCAAGGAAGGAGACTCCACTACACTCCGAGGCAGCAGATTCCACTGCCGGACAGCCCTGACTGTCAGGAAGTTCTTCCTGAGGTTCAGGTGGGATCTCCTTTCCTGCAGCTTGGATCCATTGCTCCTTGTCCTGATCTCTGGAGCAGCAGAAAACAAGCCCTCTCCTTTCTCTACATAGCATCCCTTCAAATATTTAAACATGGCTGTCATGTCCCCTCTTAACCTTCTCTTCTGCAGACGAAACATATCCAGCTCTCTAAGTCTATCCTCATAGGGCTTCATGGCTTCCAGGCCTCTCACCATTTTGGTCGCCCTCCTCTGGACTTGCTCCAGCTTGACCATGTCCTTCTTGAATTGGGGTGCCCAGAACTGGACACAGTATTCAAGATGAGGTATAACCAAAGCAGAGTAGAGTGGTAGCAGTACCTCCCTCGATCTAGACACCATACTCCTGTTGATGCAGCCAAGAACTGCATTGGCTTTCTTGGCTGCTGCATCACACTGCTGACTCATGTTCAGCTTGTGGTCTATGAAGATTCCTAGATCCCTTTCACAGGTACTACTATCCAGCCACGTGTCCCCCATCCTATATTTCTGTATTCCATTTTTAATACCTGTTGATTTTCTGTTGATTAGGCCTGGACTACCATGATGTGTTCCCAAATGTTATACGTTAAACCTCAGTTAAAAGCTAAAGGATTTTTGTAAGTGTGTGTTCAGTCGGCCCCATTTGCTTGGACAGGACAACCACTGACCAAGTGATTTACTACGTAGGAGCTTTAGGGTCCTTTCTAATGTGGATGGAACCCTGGCTAGGATGTACTGTTATGTCAAGGTGTCACAGCATCTCAGCCCAGTGCAGAGGGATCAAAGACCGTGGGGACCATGAGGCATCTGGTCGCTGTTTAGACGGACAGACAAAGGACTGCGACAGAGAAAACACCGGAGATGGTGGTGCGTCAGGAAACAGACATAGATGGTAGTAAGAAAACCTGAGAAAGTTTGGGGAACAGGCAAGATCAAAGTATGGGAACAAAGAAGGTCCCAGGGGAACCGACAGGAGTTTGGGAAAGGGGAAGACCCTGAGAATCTACCAGCGGGAGTTGTGTGCGCGTAAAAGTGTGTATCACTATATAACCAAGTGTGTATTGTAGACACTGGAGAAGGCTGGCCATTTATTCTGCCCTGTCGCCTCTCGCCAGCAGTTACTGCCACTTTCCAGAGCTTGAGAAAGAGAAAATTGCCCCCCGGCCAAGCCCTGGCTGCCTCTCTTGACCGGAAAGGGTGTGAAGGCAAAGCAGGCCTCTCCCTCCTGAGCCCCACTATCTTCCCCCCACCGGGCCAAACATACAGGGCCAGCTCCCATACTCCTCTTCCAGCCCGGGGCAAGACTGCTTCTCAAACCTGAGGGGCCACCACGGGCCCACAGCTACTGCCAGAGGGGCTCCTCTGCGTCCTCCTCCAGACCCGCTCATCCACTCACATTTCCCCCGTGATGTATTCCAGCCTCTTCCCGACGGTCGCTTTCGCCTCCTCTGTGTCCTGCTTCACCAACACCGGCCCGATCAGCTTGTAGACGGTGTTGGAGGAGTCCAGGAGGTCCAGTTCCTGGGGGGGAGGGAGGGAGGGAGAGGGGAGGAAAGAGTGAGAACACACTGGCAAGTGGGGCGCGCAGAGCGCAGTCTGCGAGAGGCGGCGTGGCATAGAGATTTCAACACCAGCCTGCCACTCTGGAGACCAGGGTTCGAATGCCTTCTGCTCAGCCATTGAAACCCACTGGGTTTGGGCAAGTCACACTCTCTCAGCCTCAGAGGGAGGCAAAGGTGAACCCTCTCTGATAGGACAAAAATGTTCCTGCAACGGCAAACTGGCTAAGGAAGACGGCCAAATGGCTTTAATGTTTAAATGTACATACTATAAATGAGAACTTAGTTATCAGCAGAACAGCTTTATTTGAAAGATGAGTCATATTATTTAACTCATATATGAGTGGAAGAGTTAGCAAAAATATTACCTTTTCCGGTCTACTTTGGGAAAACAAGAGAGTTTATTAAAAAGCAGAGCTAGCATGGTGTCACAGTCTGAGTGTTGGGACTGCGACTCTGGAGACCAGGTTTGAATCCCTGCTCAGCCACGCAAACTGACTGGGTGGCCTTGGGCAGGTCACATCCTCTCAGCCTCACAGTTAGACAATGATAGCAAATCCCCTCTGAAGATATCTGGCCTAGGAAATTCTATGATAAGTTACCCTTAGGGTCACCATAAGTCAGAAACAATGTGAAGGCACACCACAACAACAAACAAAGCGCAGTCCGTTAGAGGCGCCCTCCTCCGTCTCCCACCGGGAGGGGAAATACAGTGTGGGAGGATGTGGGAGATGAACTTCTCTGCACTGGCAGCCCAGTTTGCGGAATTCCTTTCTCCAGAGATGTGACTGGCACCACCACTGGGATCATTAAAATTTGGCCTAAAACTTGGCCCACTAAAGCCTTTGGGCCTAAAATAAACAGGTCTCACCCAGGCTTCATATGCCCTATGCCTGTGGTATTTTTAAAATTGTTTTAGCTGGGTTTAAATTGTCTGGCTTAAATTAATAAACTACAGTGTGTCCCAACAAAATGTAAACACCTTTAACAGCTTATAATTCTTGACTACTTTTTTTTTGCATTTTTTTTTCAAAAACTGTTTACTTCCTCAACCAGACTGATGATTCCAATAGCAGAGAAGTGTCATGAAATTACAAGAGAAACTTTTAAGTGTGGTTTGCAGCTCTGTGCATCAACAATGAGAGCAAGGCATTGCTGTGTAGGGATGACAACCTGACCTAAAACTTTAATTTCAGGTGGAATTTGTAGCTCTGATCAAATCATTATTATAACACTTGTTGTTCACTTATCTTCCAACATTTCCTTAGTCTTCCAATAATCACCATAGCTACTATTAGCTGTTAAAGGCTTGTACATTTTGGGGAGCAGCCTGTATTTAATATATCTTTAATCTTTTAGCATCGTTGTTACTATTTATTGTTTGATGTTATTACAAGCCACATTGAGATCATTGGATGTAAGTATTTTACTGAATATATAAATAGACAGCAGCTTAGTGGGTGGTGGGGAAGGGAAGGGAAGGGAGGGCAATAGGCAGGTTTTGGGGGGCAATAGGCAGGTTTTGAGGGGTGGCCCAACGACTCACCTCCTTTACAACGTTGTTCTCTGTCAACTGGGCCTCGAGTTTTTGCCGGGCCGTCATGCATTTGCTGATATCTGGAAAGAGATTTTCTCCGTAAGAACTCACCTTGGCTTCTTCCTGTTAGGTGTCTGGAATCTGGCTGTAGCTGATACTCTATATACAGCCAGCCCTCCACATTCACTAAGGTTAGGGGCACAGGGGCCCTGCAAAAGTGGAAAACATGCAAATATCAAAGTGTGTGTGTGTCTGTGGGAAGGGGGCTGAGGCAGGGTGAAGAAAGTGGGCTCCCAGGTCCAAACCAGGTCAAGGGAAAGAGAGGGAAAGGGGGGCAGATCAGCGTGGTGGCCCTACACTACTTCTCTCTCTTGCCCATCTCCTTCCTTGGGTGTGTGGAGGGGAGCACTGGGAGAGGACTTGTGGTGCTCAGCAACTGGACTGCACTATACTCTTAGCTGGCCTGCCAGCAGCTGCTGGAGGAGGAGGAGGACCGTGATGGGCTTTTAAAGAGTTGTGCGGCCAGATCGGAGCCACCAAGAGGGAGGGTTCCCCCAGAAAAAGAGCATCTGAGGTGGAAGGGGAGTCAGGGGTTGGAGAAACTCACAGAACAATCAAATCCATGAAAGTTAAAACTGAAAATGTGGAGGGCTGGCTGTGCTAATACTCTCTCTGTGAGTGCAAAGTGAACTTTTCAAAAAAGGTAACCAAATGAAATATGCCAAGTGTGTAATTAAGAAGAACTACCACGCTGGATCAGACTAAAAGGGTACCTGACCTAGCATTCTGTTCACAGAAAGAACAAACATTTAGAATCATGGAGTTGGAAGGCCGTCCAGTCCAACCCCCTGCCATGCAGTAATCCCCATCTGAAGCACTCCTGTGATGTGGACGATAATTTCTCTCTGAGGCAGCCCATTCCTCTGCCACACAATTACAGAAGAGAAGTTCTTCCTAATGTTTAGATGGAATCTCCTTTCCTGTCATTTGAGTCCATTCTTAATCTCCATTGGCTTGTGGGAAGTTTGAAAGCAGGACCCGAGGGCAATGGCAACCTCCATCTTACAGCCACTGGCGTACAAAGAGTCACTCTGCCTCTGAATCTCCAGGTGATATATAAGCGCCCTGACTGGTAGCCAATAGCGGCCCCATCCTCCCCCAGGCAAATTTATCCAATTCTAAAGCCAACCAAGTTGGCAGCCATCTTATGGCAGAGAGTTCCATCACTTAACTATGCTCTGTGGAAAGTAACTCCTTTTAACTGTCCTGAATCTCCAACTGTTTGGCTTATGCGAACACAGAGACTTCTAGTATTATGAAAAGAGAGAGAAAGCGGGTTTTGCCTCCCTCCTGCAAAATTTCATATCTCTATAAAATTTTATATTTTATAATGTCACATCTCCTCCTACTTATTTTTTCTGAGCTGGACAGCCAGAAATGTAGCAAAATTTCCTCACTCCAGAACCTTGAGGATTTGGTCTGCCCTTCTTCATACCCTTCTCCTCTCTTTACAACACCTCTTTTCAGGCATGGCATACAAAAACACAACACTCAAAGTGGTCCATAACACTTTTAAGTGTTGATTGTGCCTTTAAAATAATACTGTGTCTGTGCTAGAGGGGGAGTGGGGAGGTGTCTGAAAGACTGAAAGGGCCCAACAATTAATCCTGTTGACACAGAATCCTGTGTCCAGTCCTGGGCAGCCTACAGTTCAGGAAGGATATGGACAAGCTGGAAGGTGTCCAGAGGAGGGCGACCAAAATGGCAGAAGGCCTGGAAACCAGGGAGCTCTAGGAGGAGCGGCTGAGGGAACCTAGGGATACATTTCACCTGGAGAAGGGAAAGTTAAGAGGAGACATGATAATATGTTTAAATATTTGAAGAGATGCCATATGGAGGATTTAGCAAGCTTGTTTTCTGCCGCTCCAGAGACTATGACGTTGTGGAGCAAGAGCTTCAAATTTCAGGAAAAGAGATTCCATCTAAAAATTTGGGAGAACTTCCTGACGGTCAGACTAGTCTGATAGTGGAATCCGCTGCTGCCTCCGTGGACCGTGGAGGGTCTCCTCCTTCTATGGAGGCTTTTAAAGAGAGGCTGGGTGGCCGTCTGTTGGGATGAGTGCTTTGACTGTGTCTCCCTGCATGGCTGAAGGAGGTTGGACTCCAGGGCCCCGGCGGTCTCCTCCAACTCTATGATTCAAACACCCTCTAACCGTGAGAAAGTGGGCGGAGAGGACAGTACAGCCATCCTGGAATTGAGAGGCTCTGGTGAAAGGTGACGGAGGAGAGAAGGGGCCTGGAGGTCCTCTCTCTGTCTCTCTGCCGCCAAGAAGAGGTGGGAATCGGTTACCTTTCTGCAGCTGCTGGTATTTCTCCAGCTCCCCCTGGAGCTTCTTCTGCAGGGCCTCTGCCATCCTCTGGCAGAGACTCTCTCTCTCTCTTCACTGCAGGGATGGATGGTTTTCTCTGCAGGGGAACAAGGAAAGGAGACAGATCAGGCCTTGCTTGCAAAATGTCCATCGCTCAAGAACAGAGCATTAGAGGCTGCCTGGAGAAGGATCCAGATCAAGACTGGCTATTAAAAGGTACCCGAAAGAAACCCTCCCCTGCCCATTAAAAGCATCCTAGATCAAGCGGCCGAGTCTACAACTCAACTGGAGCTTCTTTGTGAACCCATAAGACTCCTCCTGCAATAGATGTTGGAGGGCTGGAGTTTTTCCTTTGACTCTCCCACATCTGTCCAGCAACCAGGGGACCCCCACTGTGTGCAAAGCACTCCGTTCACAGGGGGAGGCATTAGCTGGAACCCCTTCCTTCCCTTCTTGTCCCTGCCCTCCCTGCATGGACCAAGAACAAATACGGGCCCATCGACCACCTGCATCCACACTGCACAACTATACCTTCCTGATAGAGGTTGAGCATTGCTTCTCTGGAATTCCAAAATCCAGAATATTCCAAAACCCAAAATTGGCTGAGATAGTGACGCCTTTGCTTTCTGAGGGTTTGACATACACGAACTTTGTTTCATGCACAAAATTGTTAAAAACTTTGCATAAAAGTTCCTTCAGGCTGTGTGCGTAAGTTGTATATATGAAATATAAAGGAATTTTTCCTGCTTAGACTCGGGTTCCATCTCCAAGATATGTCATTATGTATTTATATGCAAATACAGGTATTCCAAAATCCAACAATAAAACAAATAAAAATAAATTCTAAAACCTAAGTTACAAAACACTTTGGGTCCCAATCATTTTGGATGAGGGAATACTCAATCGCTATCACTTTACCCACCTTGGCCCTATTCTATGGAATTGGGGGCGGGTGGGATCTGCAGTTTGTGAGGTCCTTAGAATTATCCAGTCCATTTCCCTGCAACTATGACACTAGAGCTCTCAGGCAGTGAACTCGTAAGTCCCTCAGCCAAACTACAAATCCCAAGGTCCCACAGGATGGCAATTAAAATAGTATGCAAGCACTGTAATTGTGTGGTGTGGACGATGCCACTGCCTGCGTGAAGGAAGAGACGGCTGGCTCTAAGAGGCGGAAGCCCCATTTTGGGGAAGTTTTTCTCCCCTTCCAGCTCCTCTCCTCAAAGGACCCCCTCTAAGCATCCCCCACTCCACCCCCAGAGACCCTCCAAGGTATATCCCGGAAGGGTTTTAAAAAATAAATACAAGAAGGGAAGCCTAAACCTGGTATCTCTTGTTCACTCATTATGTTCTTACTCTGCTTTTAATGTGGTGCTGACGGCAGTTGATTTAATTGGGTTTTATTTAATTTTATGATGATGCATGGTTTTGGCTGAGAAGACCCTCCTCCCACCTCCTCAGGCAGTCCGTGTCTCCCACTGGGTGAAGGGGACGAGGAGGGAACCCCTCCAGCACCTTTGGGCGGCAAATCCCATAAAAATTAATTCCCCGGTGGGTCATTAATGAACAAATAAACTGCAGCTGCACGGCGAGACCACAGGAACCTGCCTGCTGCCCTCCTTTGGGGGGCTGCCCCTGTAACTGGGTGTGAGGGCCGGGACAAGCTCCTTTTTGGGGGTTGGGAGGTGACTGCAACATCCAGAATCCCCCCTGGGCTGGAGCCATGCTGCCTGGGGATTCTGGGAGCTGCAGTCCGGGAGGAAGCTGCGCTGAGTGGGAGCAAGGCCCCTTCTTCAGCCTGGGGGGACGCTGGGGATCGACCCCCTCCCCAAGAAGACACGGCCCACCCGCACTAAACGCCCCTCCCCTTAAATATCCCCCTTTGCAAGACGTGTGCGTGGGGGTCCCCTGTCCCACCCCCGCCCCGGATTCCCAGGGGGGAGAAAGGGCCTCGTTCTCCCCTCAGCGCCCCCAGCCCGGGCACCCACGCACCCACCCACTCACTCTCTCTCAATCCTCCTCAAGCTCGCCCGCCTCCTTCGGCAGCCGGAAACGCCCCCTCCCACTTCCGCCCGCGGGGTCCGTCGCCAAGGAGACCGCCAGCCCCTCGCGCCCGACCAGAAGCAGCAGGACCGGCCGCCTCCCTCCCACGAGGGTCGAGAGGGCGACGCGCAGCGACGCCTAAGGGGAGGAGCCGGCGTCGCCGCCGCCTCACTGGCCTCCCACTTCCGCCCGGCCCCAAGATGGCCGCCGCGCCATAGAGAGGAGAGACTCTATGGTGGAGCCGTATTGCTGTTAGTGGAGCTCCCTGGAGGCTGGCCATGGAGGGGGGAGGGGAGTTTTAGGGGTTTTAGATGGGTTGGTGGGTGGGGAGGATGGGTTATGTTTTAATTGCTTTTAATGTATTTATATACTGTTGTAGTACGGCCCCGATCCGTTGGGAGAGGCGGGATATACATAATTTATTATTATTATTATTATTATTATTATTATTGTTATTATTGTTATTATATTTCAGACCGGCCTTCCCTGCAGGGGTGTTGTTGGTGCCCCGAGTCCCATTTGGGAGGGAGATCAGTGCAATAAATAAATAAATAAATAGTAAATAAACAAACAGTTACTCAGAGTGTACTGGATATTGACTATCCAGGGCTACACCTCCCAGTATCCCCCCACCAGGCATGGGACACTGCTTTGGGGATTCTGGGAGTTGCAGCCCCAGAAACTGAAGATGCGCAAGCCCACAAAAGAGAACCTTAAATTAGTGGCTTTCTTTATCATTATTTGTTTAGGATGCAATGACATTAAACAGCACAATTATTTATAATTCTTATAGATAATTTATATAATTTACTCTTCCCTGGGTTTAAAGGTCTCTTTGACCGCTTTTGAGGGCAGGTGCTGGCCTTCGCTGGCCACCCTGCAGGGCTGTTGGTCCTCAGGAACGTATTTTCTTGGACTACAACTCCCAGAATCTTGGGACACTTCTTTGGGGATTCTGGGAGCTGCAGTCCAAGAAAATATGTTCCATTGCTTTGCTTTTCATGGCAGTTGTTGGTTGAGAGGCTCTTGAAGGAAGCAAGAATCTAGCCCATAATTATAATTGTTATACTAAGATTTCATTTTCTGCAGCTGAAAAAGGCTGAAGCCAAAGAGTTTGTCCATTTTATGTATATATGTGTGTGTGTGTGTGTGTGTGTGTATGTGTGTGTGTGTGTGTATATATATGGAGTTCTTAATGGCTTCTTTCTCTCTCTCTCTCTCTCTCTCTCTCTCTCTCTCACCACACAAAAAGTTCATAGGTAGGAAACTGAATTATGACAGACCTGCGGCCACAGCTTGGAAAAGTTACTTATTTGTACTGCAGTTCCCATAATCGCCAAGCACCCTTGTCTTTTCTCATCATCTAGGAGTGACTGGCCCTTTGAGAGACAGGAAGAGAACTCCGAAGGACCTAGATGGGCTGGAAGACTGGCGTGCAGATATTAACAGCAGAGACAGATTCTGCACTTGGACCACAAGAAACCCCCAAATTGTAGGACGGGGGATACTTGGCTCTGCAACACTACATGCGAGAAGGACCTTGCGGTTGTTGCTTCTTGACCCCCAGGGGTCCCGGTGGCTGGTCAGAGGGGAGGAGGTGGAGGCCGTGGGGGTCTCTGGCGCACTGGCTGTCCCCTGGGCATCTCATCTTAATTCGGAGGGGGCCGCCGAGTACAAGGACCGCCTGGGAGTCCGTCGTCCAGGGGGCCAAGACTGGACTCCCCTCCCCACCTCGGACAGCCTGACCCCAGGAGACAAGGGATTGCTGGGCTTGCTGCCCATTTATCTCCAGGATTTCTAAGGGCCGGGATGCTCCTTGGCCTACAGGGGACAGAACAGGATCTTTCAAAGCAACTTTTGCTCCACTCTCAGCCAAACCAAAGTGGCCGGCCCCTCCCGAAACTGCAACCCCCTGGATTCCATAGGATGTCGAAAGTGGAATCATAGTTCAAGAAAATGGAAAATTCAAGGAGACTTTCAAATGGAAGATTGGTACAAAGAAGTATGGCAAATTGTGATTGATGGCAAGTTAACATGTGGAATTAAGGTCAAAAAAGGAATAAGGAAAGGGAGCAATTTTGATGCAATATGGAAGATATTTGTGGAAAAGGTGTGAGTAAAAGAGGAAGATGCAACACAAGAAGAGTTACAATTTTGGAAGGTGGGATAATTCGACGTATAATAGGCTCTGAGAATGGGGTACACTTAGCAATAGTAATAAGTTAAATGTAGGGTAGAACAGGTGAAAAAATATTACACACACACACACATATATATATATATGTATACACACAGTATAGCAGTATGTAGGATAATGAGAGTAATTAGGAAAGGACAAATAAGGTTTAGGAAAGAGGAATGAAATTATGAATATTATATTTTAAAAAGGATAGAAATAAGAATGAAATTACTAACAGTATATTTTGAAAATGTTAATTATGGGAATAATAACAACAGGTATAATGAGAATGAGATTCAGATATATATCACCAAAATTTATAATCAGCAAGATTTATATAAGTATAAGTAATTGTATAAGTAATACTATGTCAATGGAATTTGGAGAGAAATAGAAATGCAGGCATTTCTTTAAACCTTTCCCATATCTGTTAGGTTTGTCACATTATGTATTTTTTTTCCTTACAATAAAATTTAAAAAAAGAAGCAGAAGAACTTCCTCTCCTGTTCCCGTCACACGTGGTGGTGGTAGCGGCTGTCACAGGAGACCAAGGCCGTTGACTGTGGTTTAGCACTCAGCTTGTCGCCCATGCTCTCCTTATGGGTCGGCTTGTGGGGATGGGACTTGGGGGCACTGCTTCCTGGAGGGGGGAACCCAGAAGGTGGTGCTGAGGGACTCCTGTCCACCTCCTGCCCTTTGCCCTGGGGGGTCCCTCAGGGTTCAGTCTTGTCTCCCGTGCTATTTAACATCTATATCAGCGGTTCTCAACCTGGGGGTCGCGACCCCCAGGGGGGTCGCATGACCCTTTCACGGGGGTCGCCGCTCCCCTCGCCGCCGCCGCCGCCGCCGCCGCCAGCGGGCTTTGGCCACCTCCTCCTTGGCGCCATCCTTTCCTCCTCCAGCCTCCCGGTGGAGCTGGCGGGCGGGGAAGAAGGGGAGGACTTAACGGCCCGACATGGGCTCTTGCGCTCACTCCTCCCTCTTTCTCCCTCCTGGAGCGAAGCACAGACGAGTGGCTGGCTGTGAGGTAGGTAGCGGCGGTGCTTCCCAGTGACTCCGGGGCGGGCGGCGTGGCGATGTGGGGCGGGCCGAGTGGAACCAGGTAGAAGGCAGAGGGGACTGGGCGGCGGCGGGGGGCAGGAGGCAGTGCTGCGGGGCTCAGTGTGGCTCTAGGCGGCCCTGGGATGGGAGCGGCTCGGCAGCCGAGAGACCTGGGCGGGGGAGGCGAGCGTGGGGCTGCTTGGCCTGCCGGAGCCGCTCCCTGGCTTGAGGGCCGCCGAGCGGAGCCGGCCAGCCGCCGCCTCCTTTGCCGTGATGTGTGATGGCACAGAAGCAGAGGAAGGAAGGAGGAGGATGCAGGGCTTGGATTCTCCTCCTGTTGCCATCACCATCACCACCCGGGTTGGAAATGGGGAACCTAGCTCTCCCCCCCCACACTGTTGGTAATGTTGGCGCCAAGCCTGGCAAAGAAATCCAGTCAAACACAGCTGCAGACAGCAGACTTAAGAACTCAGTTGCGGGGGGGGGGGGGAGTGAGTGGAAGCAGGAACAAGCCTGAACACATTGAAGCAAAACCTATCTTTCTTCCTTCACATATGGTCGTCTCTCTCTCTCAGCCTTGGCTCTTCCTTCACCTGTATCGTGCTCCTGGATTTTGGGTCCCTATATTTCCCAGCGTGTACCTATTGTTTGCATTTTGCAGAATTCCAGGTTAGTGCTTTACCCTTATCTCTTTGCCATGCCCCTTCAGTGGGCAGTCTTTTACATTTATTTGTAGCATGGCCTCTATGATTAAAACAGTTATATTTTCTGTACACTTCCTTATCTGAGCTAAGAAGTTGGACTCTGAATCTTTAGGAACTACCATATGTTTTTTCAATCCCCAGAGAGGTAGCAGGGCCTGTGATAATTGTTCTTCTCTTGTTTTTTATTTTTCCTAAACTGTAAGAATGAATTAAATTCTGTACAATGGTTCTTACTCCTTTTAAAGGTGCCAGTTTCCTTTAAGTTTGGCCTAGCTGTGTGTCACATAAAAACCTGACATGTGTGGGGCTTCTGTGAGAAGCCATTTCATGATTTGTATTTTGTATTGTCAGTTTTTTGCTCCATGTTTATCCTCTGTAGCTGTGCTTTTTTCTTAGCATTTAAATAGCGGTGTTCCTTCGCTATTTCCCCTTTTATAAACGTCTGCCTTTTGAGGATGGGATGCAGCTTGTTCAGTGTCATCTAGCAAGACAAGTTGGTTCTGTTGATTGCCTTCCTGTATTTCAGTGGTTCTCAGCCTGTGGGTCCCCAGATGTTTGTGGACTTCAGCTCCCAGAAGCCCCAGCCACTATGGTCAATGCTCAGGGCTTCTGGGAGCCGAGTCACAAACATCTGGGGACCCACAAGTTGAGAACCACTGCTGTATTTCTTGTTTCAGTTTGAACATATGATTTAATGAACTGTATTGACTGAACTATGGCATGTATCTTCTTTTGTATTAATGCAGCTATTGCAACAAATTTCTTCCATTAGCAAACCATCCCATGACAATGGCGCATGGAGGGAAGCACGTTAAGAAAGAAAATATATTGAGGATTTTTTACAGTTTGGTTTTACCTCAATAATAACAGGAGGAATTGAGAAACCGCAATGTGTTATTTGTTATGAAGTTCTATCAGCCGAATCTATGAAGCCGAACAAACTAAAACGCCATCTTGATAGCAAGCATCCCAGCTTTGCGGGAAAGGATACCAACTATTTTAGAGGCAGAGCTGATGCACTCCACCAAGGCAGACTTGACACCGGTGGGAGGTACCAGAAACAGAACGTAGCAGCTGTTGAAGCTTCATATTTGGTGGCACTCAGAATCGCCAGAGCTGTGAAACCTCACACCATTGCTGAGGATTTACTGTTGCCAGCGGCCAAAGACATTGTTCGAGTAATGATCGGAAACGAATTTGTAACAAAATTGAGTGCCCTTTCCTTATCTAACGACACTGTCCGCAGAAGAATAGCTGACATGTCTGCTGATATTCTTGATCAGGTAATCAAGGAAATTAAATCTGCTCCACTTCCAATATTTAGTATCCAGCTTGATGAATCTACAGACGTTGCAAACTGTTCACAGTTACTGGTTTACGTGAGGTATATTAATGATGGCGAGTTTAAAGATGAGTTTCTTTTTTGCAAACCTCTTGAAACGACAACTACTGCACGTGATGTCTTTGACACAGTTGGTTCATTTCTGGAAGAGCAGGCGATCTCTTGGGAAAAGGTTTGTGGTGTTTGCACAGATGGTGCTCCAGCCATGCTAGGATGTCGATCTGGATTTCAACGTTTGGTACTGAATGAGTCACCAAAAGTCATTGGAACTCACTGTATGATTCATCGGCAAATATTGGCAACGAAGACGCTACCACAAGAGTTACAAGAAGTAATGAAAAGCGTCATAAGTTCTGTAAATTTCATAAAGGCGAGCGCTTTAAACAGTCGACTGTTTTCGCAACTGTGCGACGAGTTGGATGCGCCGAACAATACTCTGCTATTTCACACTGAAGTGAGATGGTTGTCAAGAGGAAAAGTTTTAAAACGTGTTTTTGAGCTTCGTGATGAACTCAAAACATTTTTTAATCAGAAAGCAAGATCGCAGTTCGAAGCACTTTTCAGTGATAAAAGTGAACTGCAGAAAATAGCTTACTTGGTTGACATCTTTACCATCTTGAATGAGTTAAATTTATCACTGCAAGGACCAAATGCAACATGCCTCGATTTGTCTGAAAAGATCCGATCATTCCAAATGAAACTTCAGCTTTGGCAAAAAAAATTGGATGAAAGAAAAACTTACATGTTGCCTACCTTATCTGCTTTCTTTGAGGAACATGACATTGAACCAGACAAAAGGATTCCGATGATGATTTCTGTGAAAGAACACTTGCACGTGCTTGCAGAGGAAATTTCTTCGTACTTTCCAAATCTACCTGACACCCCATTTGCACTTGCCAGAAGCCCATTCACAGTCAAAGTTGAAGATGTTCCTGAGACAGCACAAGAGGAGTTCATTGAACTTATTAACAGCGATGCAGCGAGAACTGATTTCTCTACAATGCCAGTTTCAAAATTCTGGATCAAGTGTTTTCAGTCATATCCTGTTCTATCTGAGACTGTGTTGTGCCTTATTCTTCCATTTCCAACAACATATCTTTGTGAAACAGGGTTTTCAAGCTTGTTGGTTATCGAAGTCTAAATACAGGAGTAGACTTGTTGTGGAAGATGATCTTCGTTGTGCTCTTGCAAAGACTGCCCCGAGAATTTCTGATCTGGTGAGAAGCAAGCAAGCTCAACCTTCGCACTGATGTTGGCTTTTTACGCACATTGTTGCAAAATGTAGAAATGTAGTTTTCTGTTGATATATTAAGCCTGTTACCCATGCTTCAAGACAAAATTTCATTTATTTGTAATTAGAAATAAATATTTCACAATATATAATTACATATCTTTTTTTATTAATCACTATGCTTTAATTATCTTCAATTTGTAACAACGAAAATACATCCTGCATATCAGATATTTACATTACGATTCATAACAGTAGCAAAATTACAGTTTTAAAGTTACAGTTACAGTAACTATAACTATAACAGTAGCAAAATTACAGTTATAAAGTTATAGTTACAGTTACAGTAACTATAACTAACAGTAGCAAAATTACAGTTATAAAGTTATAGTTACAGTTACAGTAACTATAACAGCAAAATTACAGTTATAAAGTTACAGTTAGTTATAAAGTTACAGTTACAGTTATAAAGTAGCAACGAAAATAATTTTATAGTTGGGGGTCACCACAACATGAGGAACTGTATCAAGGGGTCACGGCATTAGGAAGGTTGAGAACCACTGATCTATATGAAGCCACTAGGAGAGGTCGCCTGGAGTTTTGGGGTTCGGTGTCATCAGTATGTGGATGACACCCAGCTTTATCACTCCTTTCCACCCCAAGCCAAGGAAGCTGTCATAGAATCATAGAATCCTAGAGTTGGAAGAGACCCCAGGGGCCATCGAGTCCAACCCCCTGTTAATGCAGGAATGCCCATCAAAGCACTTCCAACAGATGGCCATCCAGCCTCTGCTTAAAGACCTCCAAAGACGGACTCCACCACTCTCCATGGAGGCAGCAGCAATTCCTGTTACCCTGTCGATTGGGGGTCCCGGGAGGGGTGCCCAAATAACCAAACAACAAGCAAGGTGGGGAAATTGGCTCGGAGCACTCTCTTGGCTAACGAGAGGCAGGGCAACGCAGTGGGATCTTTACCCTATGTATCCGGTTCAGGTCAGTGAGGAGTCAAGCAGTTTCAAAATACTAACAATATTTATTAAACACAAAATGGTAAAAACACAAGCACAATCCTAACTAGAAAAGGAAAGAAAGAGAATTTGGGGAATGGGCAATACGCCACCTGTCCGAAGTCCTGGAGACACCAATTGAAGAGGAGGAAACCCGGCGTGGAGACCGAGGGGAATCTGCTGGACCAAGCGGCAGCGAGGCGAGGAAGAAGATCCAAAGGGAGCTTCAAGTGATTTCAGCAAGTGATTTTCAGCAAGGTCCGACGAGAGTTCCAAAGAGGTCTCAGAGCAGGGGATTTTTATAGGGAAAAGAACGACCGCAGGCTAGTCTGGTTTCTGGTGAGAACAATAAGTTTTGGGCTGGAGACAAAGCCTCCGAAAGGTCGGAATTTGCATGATTGAATTATATGTCGAATTGACAATAGTATGGCCGGTATGTAGATGCGGCTAGCTCGGCTGTTAAGTGCCTAGCTCGCCAGGGTGTTCTTCAGGCAGATAGTCCTTGTGTTTTACTGTGCATTTGTAATTGCGGTGTTTGTTCAGGAGGTCACCCCCTGAAGCGGATTTGGCTATATCCGGAGTTTGATAGGAGCAACAAGTATCATCCATGCCTAGCTTTGCGCTTGTTCGGCGGGGCCTCACAAACACTTGGCTGGCGGCAAAGAAAGGCCGAATTATGATATCAAAATGATATCTTTGGTTCACCAAAGCCAGGCCACTGCTTTGGTCCTAAACCAGTGCCTGACCTCCGTAGTGGGCTGGATGAGGGCAAACAAACTGAGACTTAGTCCAGACAAGACAAAGGTGCTCCTGGTCAGTCGAAAGGCAGATCAGGGAGTAGGGATCCAGCCTGTGTCAGAGAGGGGTCACACTCCCCCGGGAGACCCGGGTCCAGAGCTTGAGGGCGCTCCTGGACTCTACTCTGGCCCTGGAGGCCCAGCTCCCAGCAGCAGCCAGGAGGGCATTTGCACAGTTAAGGCGTGTGTGCCAGCTGCGCCGGTTCCTTGAGACGTCAGACCTGGCCACGGTGACACGTGCCCTGGTTGCATCCCGGCTGGATCGCTGTAACGTGGGGCTGCCTTTGCAGAGTGCTCGGAAACTCCAGCTGGCCCAAAGCGCTGCAGCCAGGTTGTTCACTGGAGCCGGACACCGGGGCCACGCAACTCCCCTGCTGCAACAGCGCCACTGGCTGCCGGTCTGTTATCGGGCCCAATTCAAAGCGCTGGCGATGACCTTTCAAGCGCTACACGGCTCAGGCCCAGGTTACCGAAGGACCGTGTCCTCCCTGCGAACCGGCCCGGGGGTTGAGATCTCTGGGGGGCCCTTCTCTCGGGTGCGCGTGGTGGGAACACGAAGAGACGGGGCCTCCTCAGCGGCTGCCCCCGGGCTCCCCAAAAACTCCCTCCCCAAAGAGGCCGGACTCTGGGCAGCCTCCCTGCCCACCGTCCGGAGACAATCAAGACATTCCTCTCCCAGCAGGCATTTTATATGTCATCTGTGTGGGTGCTGGTCATTTTGCTATTTAACTGATATTTTAATGATGTTTTTATCTTTATTTTTTAAAATATTTTTATTAAAGATTTTAATTAAAAATAAAAAAACCCTCCCCACTTCCAAGCTTGTTTTCCAGTTGAATCTGCGTGTATCCATTCCGTTCATACATAATTGTTGCTTACTCAAGGGATTTGTTACATCTTACATAGTTAGACAATTGGTTTGTTACCTTACCACCTTGTCACATTGTTACATTGTTACTTTATGTTGCTAATAATCATAATAATAAAATTTATTTATATCCCGCCTCTTGCAACGGATCGAGGCGGTACTACAACAGTATATAAATACATTATTACATTGCATTACTTACAACCTTGCTTTATTCTTTTTTCTTTTCTTATATTATGTCTTTATCCAATCCAAAACTTCTCTCCATTCCCTTTCAAAGTTCTGGATAGGTTTATTTCTCAAAGAAAATGTTAACTTTTCTGTCTTTCCCGTATCCAGGACTTTTAATTTCCATTCTTCTATATCAACATATTTCCTTTCTTTCCAATATTGCGCATATATCAGCCTTGCAGCAGTTATCAGATATAACAGAGTCTTCTGATGACATCTTATTTCTCTTTGTTGCCCAAGCATATTTAACAGATAAAATTCTGGCTTCATTTCAAAATTTACATTATGAATGCTTTGAATTTCATCATGTATTTCCTTCCAGAATTTCCTTGCTATCTTACAAGACCACCACGTATGGCAAATTGTCCCCACCTTTTCATCACATTTCCAACATCGTACATTTCCATTTTTAGTTGTTTTTTTGCGGCCTTTCTGGTGTCAGATACCATCTATGCAACATCTTATAAAAGTTTTCTCTTAAATTTAAGCTTGGAGTACATTTTTTATCTGTCTTCCATGCCCTCACCTATGTATCCAGTTCAATGGAATGCAAGCTCTAATGGCGCTAGCTGCATGCATTCCTATCATTCTCCTCAAGACAGCTCTGCCCTTCGGGGTCTCCCGGGAAGCTGGGGGCTTGGTCCTCTTCATCCTGCCTCCATCCACACCTTCCCTGGTCCCTCTCCCACCTCACCCTGCAGCCAAAAAGACAAGGAAGACCTCCTTCCCGAGACAGGGGCTTCACAGGGCCAGAGTGCAGCTCTTTCAGGCAGGGCTCCCTGGCACAGTAGACAGACAGACAGACACATTTAACTTCCTAGCACTGGGGGCGGGGGGATATTTTTGCACTGCAAATCCCAGCAGCCGCTGGACAGCATAGCCCACAGTGAGGAATGCTAGGATCTGCAGTCCAAGACCATTCTGGAGGAGGCTGCATTTTGTCTAAGGCAGACATCTTTCCTTTGCAAAATTCTTAGCTTTTCTGATAACCAGGGTTGCCAGATCTCCAGGGCTGCCCCACAGTCTCCAGGTTCCATGGGTCGTCTCCAAATGTGAGGCAAGGGTCCAAATTCTCGACATTTGGGGGCCTCAGCTCCAGCCAAGAGGACAGGGCTCTGAGCAAATCCCCTGCTCAGCTGGGAGAGCACACTTGGCTACCATTTTCAAGGCTCAGTTGATCTCTTGCTGCAAATCGCAAAGATCCGTGTGTGTCTATGTATTTTCATAGTTAGTTTCCTCCTTCTCTTCCTGTGTTTCTGGGGCCAGAGCTGAGCCCCCCCACACACACACACACACACACACACACACACACACACTTTGCTCTCAGTACAGGTAGAAGGAATCCTGTGTGTCTATGTGTGCAAGCCTCCAAGTCGCCTGTTGACTTAAGGGACCCAGGAATTTCTTTCAGTTTTCTTAGGCAAGGAATTCTCAGAGGTGGTTTTGCAAGTTCCTTCCTCTGAAATGCAGCCTACAACCCCTACAACCCCTGGTATTCATTGGTGGTCTCCCATCCGAGGACTAACCAGGGCTGACCCTGTTTATCATCCACGAGCAGAGAGGATCTGGTGCCTTCTGGATATCTAGGCAGGAAATGAGGCTAGGTTAAATGTTCCCTGTCCCATCTCTCTGAGTGAGCGAGAAGGAACGATCCCCTCATTCTGCTTTCATTTGATTGCTACGGTTTCTGTCTCGATTTCCCAATAAAGAAATGTGCCTTCGGGACTCAGGGAACTTGAGGATGGGGTACATTTTCAGGAGAGGAGGGGAGAAGTCTGATAGCACCCCCTTCCCTGCAGAGAAATTTGCAGGTTCTCCCACCAGATTCTTCCCCTGAAGCCTCGCCCAGGAGTGGGAAGGGGAACAGGAAGGGAGAAAGGCTGGCTGAGCTCAGCTGGATTATCTGGGAAAAGAACAATTAGCCGAAGGAGCCGGGAGTCCCCGTTAGTGGGGCCTCTTGTTGGAAATGAGGTGGTGGAGGAGAGTTTCTGTGGATACTGGGGGGTGCTAAAAAGAGAGACCAAGGGGTGCAAGAGCAAGTCAGGGCTGGAAGCCCGTTGAGTCATCGGGGGCTGCTGGAAGGAAGAGGAAGAAGAATTGGAGGAGGGGGAGGAAGGGATGGGCAAGCCAAGGAGGAAGGAGGAAGAGGAAGAGAAGAGGAGGAGGAAGAAGAAGTAGAACAAGGAAGACAAGAGAGTACAAGGAAGAGAAGAAAAGGAAGAAGAGGAGGAGGAGGAAGGGAAAAGGAAGAAGAAGAGAAAAAGAAGTAGGAGGAAGAGGAAGAAGAGGAGGGAGGGGGAGGAGGGAGAAAAGAAGAAAAGGAAGAGGAGAATGAGGAGGAAGAAAAGAGGAAGGAGAAGGAGGAGAAGTCCTTTTCAGCTCAGTTAGGGGTCGCCCTCCAGCTGCCAAAGGGATTTCAGCTCACAGGCCCCCCCTGCCACAGCAGGGGCCGTGCCCCTCCCTCACCTTCCTGGCCTTGAAGAAGAGGATCAGGCCCACAACGATGCCCAGGACGCCGAGGGCCAGGCCCAGGCCACAGACCACGTTCTCCGTCGTCTCCGGGATGGGAACCGGCTTCCGGGGATCTGTAGGGGGAAAGAGATGGGGTGAAAGGGTCATCCCTTGGCCTGGCCAGAGGAGGAAACCCAGATATCTGCCTCTCTCCCTCCACCTGGCCCCGACCTGCCTCCTTTTGCCCCCCAATCCAAACCCCCATTTCTTCTCCCCTGCCAAAGAAGGACCCCCTAAGCTACGTGCTGCTCACACCTGGCATGGGACTGTGTGAGTGTACCTCAGGGAGGGGAGTTGTGGGTACAGAATTCATTGGGGTTCAGGGAGGTGGTCAAAGGCCCCAGACCAAGCGAACCCCCATGTCTTCAAGCCACTGTGCGGTGTTTCTATTTGGATGCAACATCCTACCCCTCATTTTCCAAAAGGATGCTTGGAGGGCTACAAGAAGGGAGTCGAGACCCGTCCCACCCCAAAGAGGGCATTTTCCAAACCCCTGTTTTAAGATTTTGTTCTTCTCAGCCCAGAATCTGGATTAAAGAGGAATGAGGCCAAATCCTGCTGACCTACACCAGATCTAGGTCAGGGAAACGTTACATAGTGAAAGGAGTGAGTGTGTTTTCTGCTGCTCCAGAGACGAGAACATGAAACAATGGATTCAAATGGCCAGAAAAGAGATTCCACCTGATCATTAGGAAGAACCTCTGGGCTGTAAGAACAGCCAGAGAGTGGAATTGCCTCCCCTGGACAGTCTCCCTCAGCCTCTTCCTTCCTTGGACCGTTTCCGCACTAGCCTGTTATAGCGCTACCATTCCACTTCCAATATCTTCTGGAACCCTGGGGTTTGCAGTTTCTCCCTCTCTCCCACCCACCCACCCACCCGCCTAGCCCCCAATCTCTCCTGAAATCAAATTTCCCAGTCTGATTTCCAACAGATCTGGAGGGTACTACATTTTTTTCAGGGGAGGGATGGGGAGCGCCCGGGTCCCGTCCTCCGCCCTCGACGCCGGACGGGGCCTTTCTGGGCGCGGCCCCCGCGGGGAAGAAGGAGCGCGCAGCAGCCCGGGGACGGGGCGCCGCCGGGGGATTGGGCGAGGGCCACGCAGAGCGCCAATCGGAGGCGGGGCCCCGGCGGCGTCATCGGTCGCCGGGCAGGGAGGGCCGGGAAGCGGCTCCGTCGCGCTGATGCCGGGAGCCGTCCGGGCGAGCGGGGGGTCGGCCGGGGGTCCCCCCCGGGTCTCAGGTCCAGCGGGGAGGGGAGAGGGGCGGCAGCGGTCTGGGGGTGGGTGGGGGCAGGGGCTTCCCCGAGCCCCCAGTTCCTTCCGAAGTCCGCAGGGAGAGGGGCGGGGCGGGCAGCAAGAAAGAAAGAAATGCATTTCAAGTGACGTTCGCCACCCTTCAAAAAGAGAAAAAGGGCACTTTTGTGT